>JAJEJO010002021.1:433616-470307 GCA_020662805.1 Glaucomys volans
AGGAAGGAAGGAAGGAAGGAAGGAAGGAAGGAAGGAAGGAAGGAAGGAAGGGAGGGAGGGAAAGTGGTGGGGGACTTAGGATTGCTGGGTTGTAATGATAAGTGTATGTTTCACTTTATAAGAAACTGCTCATCCCACTTGTTTTCAAAGTGGTTGTGCTATTTTGCATTTCATGGACAAAGTGTGAGACTTCCAGTTATTCCTCATTTTCAGCAGCATTTTGTGTGCCCATTTTAAATAATTTTGCCATTCTGAGAGGGGCATAGTAGTATCTCATTATATTTTGAAATTACATTTTACTGATGACCAAGATGCTAAGCATTTTTCATGGGCTTATTTGCTATCCATGGATCTTCTTTTGTGAAATGTCTGCCCAAATGTCTCACACTTTTGAGTTATTTTCTTTTGAGTTTTAAGAATTCATTACGCATTCTAGTTAAAAGTGCTTTCTCAGATATGTGTTTTTCAAATGGTTTGTCCAGGGAGTGGAGATGTGGTTTAATGATAAAATGTTTACCTAGCATACATGAGACCCTAGGTTTGATACACTGTACCTCTAAAAAAACTTAGGGCTCAAACGTTTTGTCCCAGTCTGCTTGGTCTTTTTTTATTTTCTTAATAGTGCTTTTCACAGAACAAGTTGATTAAATTTTGATGAAGTCAAATTCATCCATACCTTTCTTTATGTTTAGTGTCACATGTAAAAGAAAATTTGGTCTAACTGAAAGTTAATTGATGTTTTATTCTGGTAGTTCTATACCTTTATATTTTACATTTAGGTCTATGATTGATTTGAATTAATTTTTTTGAATAGGTTGCAAGATAAGGATCAAAGATCAAGGGGTTTTTGTTTTATTATTTTTTTAGTTTTTCCAATATTGATGTCCAATTTTTCCAGTATCATTTGTCAAAAAGATTTTGTCTTTCTCCATTGAATTGCCATTGCATTTTTATTTCTGGACCCTCTCTTTTGTTCCTTTGATCCACATGTCTTTTATAAATAGCATATTACATTGATTCATATAACAAAATAATAAATTTTAAGTTCAGAATGCATGAGTCCTACTTTGCTCTTTTTCAAAATTATTTTATCAATTCTAAATCTTTTGTTTTCCATATAAATTTTAGAAATTGGCTTATTGATATCTACAAAAGAATCTTTTAGGATTTCGATTGTTTGCATTGAATCTTTAGATCAGTATACAGAGTATGAATATTTTATTATTTTTGTTTTCCAACCCCTGAACATAGCATTTTTTTCCATTTCTTTTCGTCTTTATTTAATCAGACTTTTGTAGTTTTTAACATACAGATCCTGCACATATTTTTTGTAACTAGTATTTCACTGAATTTTTAAAAAATATTTTTAGTTGCAGATGGAAACAGTACCTTTGTTTTGTTTTTTATGTGGTGCTGAGAATTGAACCCAGTGCCTCACACTTGCCAGGCAAGTGCTCTGCCACTGAACTATAACCCCGGCCCATTCGCTGAGTTTTTGATGCCATTTTATTGCAGCCTTTTTCAGCTTTCCCTTGTGGCTTCTTTAGCAATTTGCTATCGTAAAAAACATATAGGCTTCTAGTCTTGTTAGTTCTGGACAGTTCCATGAGGAAGTAAACACATACAAAGAACTTTTCTATAATAAGTTCTTAGTCATGTGTTTGGTCTTTCATTTATAGGTCACTGTGTTTTATCTAACCCTTTCTTTCTCAATCTATTGATTTCTTCCTAGAGATCTAAAAATACATTTGAGTGAGAAAGAAATTTTCTTACTTTGATTTTTTTTTCAGTACTGGGGATTGAAGTCAGGGCCTTGTGCTTGCAAGGCAAGCACTCTACCAACTGAGCTATATCCCCAGCCCTTACTTTGATTCTTGCTAGATACCATTATCAGGAATAAAACTCTTAATAAGAAATCCCTGAAAAATACTTGGGGCCAAAATATTCTCTCCTGCTAATACTATCATATTGATTACTACTGTTTCCTTTTGAAATGTTAAAAGTTATTGAGTTTTAATACCATGTAAGTAAGCCAGGTATAGTGGCACACACCTGTAATAGCAGCTTCTATGGAGGCTGAGGCCTTCTCTGGACTGCACTGTCTCTTTTGTAAAACAACTTAGTAACTAAAAGCAGCACAAAGTAAAGATAGGGCAACATTATGAATTTTAAAGCCATTTCCTCTAACACTGTAGGTTCAGCCAGCCACATGTGGTCTGACTTCCAAAATATCCTAGGTGACTGTTTTACCTTTAACAAATGTCCACCAGCTTTCCAGTATGAAACAAACAAAAACTCTGTCCTTGCCACCTGCTGCCTAACCATTTACACTTTTCCAAGTTATTTAGAAGGCAATGAATTTTCTCTGTCACATGCAGAGAGAATAATTATAACTAATCAATATCTCCAACAATATTAGACAAGATATTGGAACAATAAAAATATAATTGGATGTTATGTCAAAAGAAACATTTACAAAATAGGAAAATTTTTAAAATGAAAGCAGAAATGGAGTATCAATATGAACCAAGAGTAAAAAACATGGAAAAAGGACAGCAAATAAATTCAAGGACTTCCTGTACCCGAATGAATTGAAAACATACTTAGAAAATAGGCAGAGAATACATGATTGAGTTAGTACTAATATCATAGAGAATTCAATAACAATAAAATAATTAATTCCAAGGACAACAAAAAGTTTTAAAAGAAATTTAAAATATCATAGTATTCTAGCTGGGTCATCTGCTAATTGCATATATGTACTCAAAATACTGCAGATATGGTATACTTACAATGTGAAAACAAAGGGATAGAAAGGAAGGATGGATTTGGAGTATGTTTGGTTATGCATGTGAAAAGAAAAAAATGCTTCCATAGTGAGATGCCTAAAACTGAATAATCAAGACATAGCAATATAAGTATTTACTTAAAAAATAATGAGCTATGTATCAAAGCCTCCCAAGTTCCTGGAATTATAGACACACCACCACTCCTGGATCAGTAATAAACTCTCACCTAATGGTCAACTGAGTTTTACCCATATTCCAAGACAACTCAAAGGGGAAAGAATACTATATTCAATAAGTAACTTTGGAACAATTAGAAATCCACATGCAAGAGAAAAAAAATGAAACTGTACTATGTATCAAAGGTAAAGACATAAGAGTTGAATATAGTTGCCTCTGGAGGGGAGGAAATGGGGGAAGTGGACTACTGTTTTTGTAATAAGTTTTGCAGAGCTACTTAATTTTTTAAACCTTGTGCCCAAACACAATGATAACAATTATGTAAAAATAATCCTGCCAGTATGTTACACATAAGTGAAATTCCAGATTAAACAGAATCACTAAGACTTGTCACTTTATCTTTGGCATGGCTATCAATCCTAGGCTAGCACAGAGAGACTGATGACCTTTAGAAGTTTTCATTAGTGTCTTCTATATGTCTCTCCTAACTTTAAATGGCAGGGTAGAATCTTGGCAATGTAAATGAAAAGGGTGGATGAAAGTAGGTATAGCGATCTTCAGAGAGGAAATAATAAGCAAGGAGAACAGAAGAAATATTTCAAGGGTATTCTGAATATACAAACTTCAAACAATGTAGCATTCTATGTTCAGCTGAGAAGTACTAGCAGAGGGCACATCAGTTTGCTTTGTGTAGTTATCAGATATTGAATGATTGCATTCAAAGAGTCTGGGATAGCACCTCAATAATCTGAAAAAAGAGACTAACATAAAGCCATAGGTTGTCTTCATATGTGTGAGTTCTATATCCCAACCAAACATGAAGATAGCTACAACCATCGTTAATTCATGTTTCGTATAACAGCATTTGACACAAAGGGAATTAATATTATGTTTGAAACTAAGTAGGTCAGAAGTTCCTCAGTTGTTTTTGGGTGCTCCATTCACCTACCTGCCTCCAATCTTTAGAGTTGCACAGGATTTTTTAAAATTCGAAATAAAAAGATTGGACTTGGAATTTAGGTTCATGGAAGAACACTTGCCTAGCATATATGAGGCCTGCATTTCATCCCTAGTACCCACTATAAAAATAACGGTTACTTACCTAGTATGTGAAGGTGCTTAATATTTTTCTTTTTGGTACCAGGCAGGGATTGAACCCTGGGGCTGTTAACCACTGAGCCACATCTATAGCCCTGTGTGTGTGTGTGTGTGTGTGTGTGTGTGTGTGTGTGTGTCTGTGTGTGTTGAAACAGGGTCTCCCTAAATTGCTCAGAACCTCACTAAGTACCTGAGGCTGGTTTGAACTTGAAATCCTCCTGCCTCAGCCTATCAAGCTTAATAAATATTTGAAAAAGATGAAAAACAGACCTGAGAATGACCAAAATTAAATTTTTAGTGTTTTTTAAATGTACATTTTAATATTGTGGTGATGGTAATAATAATAGCAGAATGTTTGAGACTAATATAGGCATGCTGAAAATAACAAGGGTTGGAATTATGTTGATATATAAATTTAACTGTATGAAATAATATAAAAATAACATCCTATTGTTCAAATATCATACTTCTTTGACTATAGCTACACAAACGCATATGTGTCTACAATAAAGGAAGGGAAAATAAATGAAATCCTATAAAGTTTAATGGATGCTAGTATGTGTAAAAATGCTTAAATTCATAAGGACTCCAATAAATCTGTTCATGCCAAATACCTAGGGATTATCTTTAATTCACCCCTAGCTCTCATATTCTAAATCCAATCCCTCTGCCAGTCATAGATTTTATATTCCAAATATATCCCAATTTTGTACACTTATCTCTATCTTCACCACTATTAACTTTGTCTAAGCCACATAATCTGGAGCACTAAAATATTTTCCTAGATGTTCTTCAGGCTTTCACTTTTGGCCACCTATAATCCAAGTGGCAGCCAGAGTGCCCTTTTTAAACATAAATCAGATCATGTCATTGTCCTGCTAAAATCTTTTAAATCATTGTCCATTGCATTCCAAATAAATTCCAGACTCTTTACCTCAACATATAAACCCTTCTCTGATGAAACCCTTCGATCTCTGACCCCACTGTATTCTAGAGCCTTCTTTTTATTCTGCCAACACTCCAATCTCAAACATGTTTTTATGTGTTAGTGATTTCAATTCCCCTGCCTAGAATAATTCTTCTGATCATTATATGGGTAGTTCCCCACCCCCCACCCCCACTTTGGTATTTCTATCTCAGAACAAGATCCTCTTCTATGAGAGAAATTTTCCCCATCACCCAATATTAGTTACATTACAGTTCCATTTTTCAACACAACACTTGACACTGATAATTGCTTATGTGCACAGCTATAGCTACAGTAATCTCTCAAGAACTCAACTTGACTTCTAATAAATATTTTTGAATGAATGAATAAATGAAATAAAAATGATGACAGCACATTTATGATTTAATAATTTAAGAAGATGCTAAATTGTTAGAATATTTGCTCTGAGGGGTATAGTCAAGTTTTTTGTCTGTGGATGGTTCAAAATAAGAAACAGTCTAAATATATACAAACTGGAGGGTACATGTCTGTCCTTTCTCTCCCTGTCTCAGAAACATTAGAAAACACTTGACCCTAACCTCTCATTTCTCAAAAAAGTAAACAAATGTCAAATGATCCACCAAGATCCTATATGGGGCCCTGTGGTTCATATCTGTAATCCCAGTGACTCAGGAGGCTGAGACAAGAGGATCACAAGTTCAAAGCCAGCCTCAGCAATTTAGTGAGGCCCTAAGCAACTTAGCAAGACCCTGTCTCTAAATAAAATACAAAAAAGGGCTGAGGATGTGGCTCAGTGGTTAAGCAACCGAGTTCAATCCCCGGTACAAAAAAACCCAAACAAACAAACAAAAAAACCATACAGCTAATATATGGTAGAAATGGTACTAAAACCCACCTCTCCTGAGTTCCAGTACAGTCTTCTTTACATAGTACTCATTTTTTGTTGTTTTTTTTTTTTTTGTGTACTGGAGATTGAACCCAGTGGCCCTCTTCCACTGAGCTATATCTCCAGATTGTTTCATTTTTTATTTTTATTTTTTATGTTTGCTTGTTTGTTTTGTTTTTTGAGACAGGGTCTTGCTAAACTGCCCAAATTTGCAATCCTCCTCCAGAATTGCTGGGATTACAGGCCTGCACCACCATGATCAGCTTCCATTTCACTTTTGTACTACGAACCAGTATTGTGGTCACTATGAAATATTACAATTAATATCACAGCATTAAAAAAAAGGTCAAAAGGCAGGTTAAGTAGTTAGTGAGGAGGCATGAGGAAAAAGGCAGGAGACATAAGAAAGTTTTACTTTTGAGAGTTTGGCATGCTGTGGGTGAGTTATTGGAATTGTAAAACAAAAGGAAATCACACATGTACAATCCTCATAAAAAAGTAACTCAAGGATGGGTATATAGCTCAGTTGGTAGAGTGCTAGCCTTATAAGCACAAGGCCCTGGGTTCAATCCCCAGCACAAAAACAAAACAACAACCACAAAAAAAAAACAAGAAAAAAAAGTAACTCAACCAATGTTGAATGATGGCAGCTAGAATTTAGATATGCATTAAAATGTAGATTCTTAAGATAATTTTTAATGTTGCAAAATGTCACAATATTATGATTACATTTTAACCTATTAGACTTTGAATTCACAAGATTGTGTATGATGAATCAGTTTTTACTTAAGTAATGGAAATTTAAAGAAATATTTTTCAAATATTTTTTTGTTTTATTCATTCTAATTAGTTGTACATGACAGTAGAATGCATTTATACATTTTGATTGATCTTATATAAATGGAGTATAATCTCTCATATTTCTGATTATACATATTACAAGATCAATATTGAGTCATTGCAACATGATTTAATTCAGGCATAAACCTATTGTGCCAGTAAACTGAGTAATTGGGGGGGGTGTTTTGGGGGTGTTCCCCTGAGGGTCACCACCAAATAGTCAACATACCCTGAATGTCTGAAAATTTTCAAAATTGATTTGTAGAATGAATAATATTTTACAAGATTTCCAACTCACATTATGCTTTCAGGTTTGTATTTTAATCATTTGAATTATATAAACAATTAAACTTAACAATTAATGATTATGACTGTCTCCAGAGTGCATGCAAGAGAGCACATTCTCATATCCTCTAGCACATTCTTTGGGGCATAATATGGATGACACAAAGGAGTCACAAGCTATCAGAATATGACATGTATGCATTTGCAAATCAAGCAAAAGTATCAGGTAACTAACAGAGCTAAGCCATGCAGGGAGCATGAAAGATGGACAATAGATCACCTCTATCCTCAGAAATTTACAAATCTTGTTAATGAGAAAAAACAATTTTACAGAAAAGCCACAATTATATTGCATGCACATATACACAGAGGAGCAAATGATAGAAGAATGAATAAGTTTCAAAAGGAAAAGCAAGTTTTTTCTTGAGAAATATCAGCTTGTACAAGAAGGTACTTTCAATAAGGTTCCCCAACTTAAACATTTCACTTTTTAGAGGGCTCTCAGCTTTGATTCTGTAACATCTTGAAGATTCCAGAGGAGTGCTGAAGCATGTGACAAAGGTCTTTAGGTAAATCTTGAAACAATCCTTCAAGAAACTTCTCAGGTAGGCAAAACATTTTTTTTAATTTTAATACTGAAAGCACCCATTTTATTTTCCAAAGAACACTATATTTCTGATGGCAACTTTATTTCTTTAAACACTATATCCAAATGTTAACATTATTCCTTTCTGAATGTTAGCCAAATGAGTGAATGGTTGATACTTGGTTCTTTTATTTGTTCTTTTTAGTTATGCATGAGAGTAGAAAGTGTTTTGACATACTATACTTGGTTCTTGGTTTTGAGTCAGTATAAAGTATTGATATGCTCCCTTCTTTGGATCAAATTTTCCATTTTCTTGGGTTGCAAAATGTATCCTATTTACAGAAAAGTGTCTGAGATACAGATGTGCAGTTTAGATAAGTACAAACTGAACACCCACATACCTATGATTCAGGTTAACAAATATGATCTCAGGTATTTTGAATATATCATCACAGACAGAAGGGAGTAGTTTGCTATAAGAGAGTAAATTTTCTTGTTCCCAATCAAAAAATGATTCTCTTTTTATTTCTTAGTCTGAAATTTGGAAAATTTCCCGAAGAAAATAATCACTAACATTTCACTTCTTAACTCCTTAATTCACATAGCATTCTTTTTATAATAGTTCATAATCCTCCCCGATGATGTATTTAAGGGGAAGAGGGAGCATATAATTATTGAAGAATGAAATATTGTAAACCTATGCTGCTGATATTTTTATGATTTATTGTCCTGTATTGTTGCTCTTTATAATAAACCTCATGTGAAAACTCTTGACAAGGAGGAATGATTAACAAGCCTAAACAAAATGTGATCTCTAATGATGACTTTCAACTATAGTAGCCCTAAATACTGAAGAATACATTGAATGATATTTTACCCAGTGCAATTTTGCCTTGGGTAAAGTTTTGCGTTTAGGCAAAATCTTTCCCTCAAATGTAATCACTGAATTCAATGCAATACTATACACCATGAAGAGGCAAACTAAAATAGAGAAATAGAATGTCTTCCCTGGGTATAACTTACAAAATATTTGGGAAAATAAAGCACTCTCTCAGGGTTACAATCCATAACCAATCCTGATAGTAAAGGATAGACTCAATGAAACTTCAGAAATGTAAAATGTTTGCATTTCAAAACAGTTTGTAAGATGATTGTTTCAAACCTGGAACACCTTTTACTATCAGAAACACTACAAATAAATGCTAATTGAATATACGGATTTTTCAAAGAAACTTAGCTAATACATAATATATGGAAGTTCTATCTGTACATTTGCTATGAAAATGAACTAGAAAGTAAACAATCAGAAAAAAAATTGGGAAATAAAAATGATTGTAAAATAGCTGGTCATATTTCAATTGCCCATGCTTGAGGAAGATCATGTTTAAGAGATGAGGGCCAGTTATAGCTCAGTGATGGGTCACTTGTCTAGTGTTTGCAAGAGTTCAGTCCCCAGTAGCACAAAAAATATAGATGAATATTCCTGCAGAGTTTCTGAAGAAGGTCCTTTTTAAGAGCACTTCTGACTCCTGTTGTATCTCTATTTTAAGGTCAAAACATATAGTATTCATTTTCATTCACTTACCCAACAAGGATTCATTGAGAATCTCCACTATGTGTCAGGTGTCGTTCAAGGTTCTGAGAATACATGGTGAATGTACATGGAGAATACAGGGAACTTCTATGCTAGTGTGGGAATGGAAAAGTGAAACAATGATATCAAGAACTGGGGCTGGGCCAAGTGCACTGGTGCACACCTGTAATCCCGCCAGCTTGGGAGGCTGAGGCAGGAGGATCCAGTTCAAACCCAGCCTCAGCAAAAATGAGGCACTAAGCATCTCAGTGAGACCCTCTCTCTAAATAAAATATTAAATCGGGCTGGGGATGTGGCTCAGTACCAGTGTACCCCTGAGGGCAATCCCCAGTGCCAAAAATAAATAAGTAAGTAAATAAATAAAAGAACTGGGGCTGGGGTTGTGGGTCAGTGGTAGAGCCCTTGCTTAGCACTTATGAGGCACTGGGTTTGGTCCTCAGCACCACATAATTAATAAATAAATGAAATAAGGTTATTGTGTCCATCTGCAACTAAAAAAATAAGAAGAATTGATATGTACTTTTCCTTGATAGAGGTTTTCATTTTTTTATCATTTCTTTTTAGTTGTCACAACAGTAGAATCTATTTTGATGTATTTATACAAGCATGTAATACATCCTTATTAGGCACAATTCCTTTGAAGAGAAACAGGTGTTAAGTCAAGCTGAAGTCAAGAAGCTTTGCTATCACTCATGGAGAGCTTGGGCAGTGGCAGAAGTGATTTAGAAGAGGAAGTAGCCTGCACTGATCATTTAGACCTGTCTTACACATTTTTTTCTCCTCTTTCCCATCTCCCTCCCTCCCTTTCTTCTTTCTTTTGTCCTTTTTCCCCTTGTCTTTGTTCCCTCACTCCCTCCCTCCTTGTCTTCTTTCCTTGACACAAACACGCATTGGTGATTGCCAGGTATCATACTAAGCACTAAGGATATGCAGATAAATGTGACATAGTCTTGGTCCTCAAGGAGTTTATTGTTATACTCCCCAAAAGAAATAAAATTCTCAAATACCATCAGGAGGGAGAGATGACCCCTCCCTATCCTCTTCCCCTCTCTGCAGGAGGGAGAGACAGCCCCACCCTAATACCTTCCCCTCCCTAATACAGGAAGGAGGGACGGCTCACCCTAATTTCTCCCCCTCCCTATAAATCCTGGCAATGAAGGAACTGGCGCGCAATTCCGCAGCACACTGCTTTTAGGTGTACGGGTGGTCGTTGCTGGCCAGCTATAATAAAGGCTTCTTTTGGCTTTACGTGAACGACTTGGATGATCTCATTTTCGTTGGGTATAACACTATAATCTAAAATAATGTTCTCAATTCAGGCATTAGTTTATACCCAGGTATGGAAATTTTAACTATTCAATAACCTGTGCAACATAAGACAACCAATGAGAACTTATGCCACTCAAGGTTCATGTTTGGGGGATCAGAAGTCACCTATGGTACCAGTTGTAATCCCTGTAGTTTATGGATGATGGAGAGTTTTGAGGTCCTGAGGGAAAAGCTGGAATAGCCAGGTGGGCAAGAGGTCTTGTGGGGCAGCAATTTAAGGATGGAAGCTAGTTGCCAAGTGGTAGCAAAGTGTGCTTCATGTAACAATGACTATCATTTAGTAATGATATGACTCTACCATGGATACCAAATAAATCCTTAGCTCTCCTTATATCCAGTGCTTAAGAAGATTACAAAGTGGTTGTAGTAGGATTATTTGGGTGAAGGAAACTCTCACAAATTAATCTGAGTTTTGTTTTGTTTTTTTTTTTTGGTACCAAGGATTGAATCCAAGGAGGTTTAGCCACTGAGCCACACCCTCAGTCCTTTTATATATTTTTTGACACAAGGTCTCACTAAGTTGATTATGGTCTTGCTAAATTGCTGAGGCTGGCTTTGAATTTGGGATTCTCCTGCATCAGCCTCCTGAGCTGCTGGGATGACAGGTGTGTGCCACGTGCCCGACTTGATCTGAAACTTGAGAAAGATTATTACATCTGTTGATGATGACGAAGGGGAGGGAATTTTAGATATGATACATGATCCATGTAAATAAATGAATGGATAAATTAGATTCAGAAACTACAAAGAAATTAATCTAACTGGAAAATGAGGGTGGTGAGAATGAAAATGTATCATAATAGAATAAGAAGCAGATTTGGAAGAATGGGTTGTAATGCACCAAAAGGGTAGGAAAAAGGGTTGGTTGTGGTGGCAATGGAAAGAGGGAAATTCATATACTAGGATTAGAATTTTATTTCTGAATAGCAGAAGAAAAGGCAGGAGGATTCAGCATGTCATGGAGCAGGGAATGGTATGATGAAAGTGAAATATACAGGCTATATGAAGAGACTGAAGAAGGGAGAAGTGAGTTTAAGAGGGTACTTCAGCAATCCTGGTAGAACTGATTAGGACACACACCAGGATGGTGACTATAAAAGTGAAAGAAGGATTCAACCTCAACAGATATTGCAGGATGATGTGACGATTGGAGAAAGAGGAGTCAAAGATAGATAGATAGATAGATAGATAGATAGATAGATAGATAGATGATAGATAGATAGATAGATAGATATCTCCTTAATATGATAGCTAGTTTTCTGAACATTCGAAGGAAAATGCAAGTTTATAATACTAACTCCTCTTAAGGTAAAGGTAGAAATGAATAAATTATACACCAAATACCACAAAGAAATCAACCTAACTGGAAGTGTGGGCAGTGATAATGAGAATGTATTATAATAGAATGAGGGACAAATTTGGAAGAATGGGCTGTATGCAGCAAGAGGGTAAGAAAGAGGGTTCACTGTGGTGTCAGCACGCAGTGGGTGGGCATGCACATAGTCCTAGCCACTTGGGAGGCCGAAACGAGAGAAATCATCTAAGTGTGGACAACATAACAAGGACAGCGTGGACAACGTAACAAGTAAATGAAGGGGGAGAAAAAAAAAAGAGTTGGGTGTGGCGGTGCACACCTATAATCCCAGTGATTTAGGAAGGTGAGGAAAGAGAATTGCAAGCTCAAAGTCAGCCTTAGGAACTTAGTGAGACCCTAAGCAACTTAGTGAGACCCTGACTCAAAATGAAAAATAAAAAGGGATGGGGATCTAGCTCATTGGTAAATTGCCCCTGGGTTAAATTCCCAATTCCTGCTCCACCAAAATCAAACAAACAAAAAGAACCCTAACCTTGTAATGACCTCATGACCCTATATAATTTGCAAAGTAAAGATTCTAACCTTTGTTGACATGGGAGTGTGAATCTATAATTGTTTGACACTCAGAAACAGGTGCTCAGTGATACCCACAAGAAGCAGTAGTAAGCTACATTTTCTATTGTTCATTTATATTAGCATACACAATGTATGTGGTTGAATTTATGGCATTCACGTGAAATTTACCAGATTCCATTGTTAGAAGTCATTTCCAAATGAAACTTTTCTTTTGGAGGAGGGAAAGAATGCAAGATTTTCAGTTGACTCTTCAGATAACAGGGAAGCTTCAGGAGCCTAATTAAACCACATATTTGCTCTAACTACTTTAGCTGGAGACTGCTAGGAAACAAAAGCAGCAAACAGACTTGATCTGTGTGCAGCAATCAGGCATTTGACCATTGCTTTCTCCAGCAGAGGTTTTGAGTAGCACAGAAGTGAAAAAGCTGAGAAGCAAACCCATCATCTGCAAACAGTGGCTACAGCCACAAATCACAGGGCAGCCCTTATTCCTGCATAGCATAGAAAGCATCATTCATTGTACATGATTTTATTTATGCCCAAACACAGAAAAAGCAATGATTATTGCAAGTATCATTTTTGAATATCGAGTGGCACCATATTTTGATCAACATAATTGAACGTTAGCTCACAAAAATTATAGAGTTAATACTTAAAGGATAATTTATACATTGGGCAAGAATAATAGCTCTTTTATACTGGTTACTTTTCCTCTTAGGTTTTATTCTCTTGAATAATATCATCCATATTAAATGTAACAGTTCAATTTTTCAGCTAAGTAAATCCACATTTCAATTACCCATTTTGATTTTAGTATAAGTTGAGTTTAGATTACTGATGATAATGTGGATAAAGAATGAACAGATAAATCTTTATTATCACTGACTAGTCAATTCAGTCAAACAATTGCTTCCTTAAAACAAGATTCACGGGAAATTCCTTTTAAAGGCAAACCCCATAAAAGGCATATTTCTTCATTATGTGGAATCTGTTTTAAAGGTACCATGGCTGTTTATCCATTTACCTTAATTTCCTGATGTAAAATAACAGCTGCAATACTTGTGAGGTTTTTTCTCCTCAGATAAACTGGCAAGCTAAAATAAGAAATATTGTAGGTTTTATTAATTCTAATCTGTTGTTTTAAAAATATGTGTTTCAGAGTCTTGGTTCAGAGTCCAAATTTGCAGGCATTATAATGGAATATGTAAAACAACTATAGCTTTCTGATGTAATGTATCCTAAAACTAAAAAACAAAAAATTAAGATACAGGAATTTATAACCAAAGAAGAGATCTGATATTAAAGCAACCATCTGGTGAGTTCTGGACAAACACAAAGTCTCCATTTTATGCCTGAACCATTGAGATGTCTGTACCATCCCTCTGCTTTATTTTGCCTATCAAAACCTGACCTAAACAACTATTCTAAATCATTAAGTTGTCCAGAAATATGAAAGTTTAAATTCATATAGACAAATTGCAGCATCTGGTGAATTCAGTAATGATGGTATCTTGTAAGAACTTCTGTGTTGGAACAACTTTAGGACTGAGAAGTTTTGGTTGAACTATGGGGACAAAATAACGTTCTTCGAGTCAGATATTTTCCCTGTTCACCAGTATTAACACTTGCCTTATCTCCTATTGTCAGAAGCTCACAAAGTAAAACTCCTTTATGAAATATCTCACTATATCTCTAATTCTACTTTACTGTAGCCCAATAATATACTTTGGTTTCAAAGTAATCAGCACTGTTAATCTTTTACTGTGATTGTTCAAAAATTATTTCCACACGTTTTAAACACATTGATTACTCCTAGGTTTTCCACCTAGAGAATAACATCATAAAGTATTATTTAAGAGTGATATATAACTAGTTTAGATGCTCACTTATAGTTTTTTGACATAAAAACAAAGCTAACTTCCCCTTTAAGCATATGAACTTGGCCATATGAGAACTTTAGAAAGATTAGAGGTGATCGTGATATTTGTGTGTATTTGCAGCTCCCTTTTAAACTGTGCTACAAACCACACTGAATCAAATTTACACATCTTTCAAAATAGAAGAGAATCAGCTTCAAATGTGATTTTTAAAAATTAAGAGGTGGGAAAAATTGTAACAAATATGACAAAGTTGTAATATCTTTATTGTAAAAACAAATCACACATATAAGAACAAAAACACTAGGAATCCAATAGATGGGGCAAATGACATAAAAAGACCTTCTACAGAAGACAATATATTGTCAGTAAATATACATACAAACATTATACCTTACTAGTAAACAAAAATGTAAACTAAAAGAACAGTGGAAAAGCACGTCACTCATTTCATCAGTAATATTTTAAACATAAAAATGTCCAATGCTGGCAATCGCTGTGGTGACAGGGAAAACTGATAAAATACTTCTGAAAAATAATGTTCCAAATGTTCATACATTTTAACCCAGTAATTCCCGTCCTCAGTGTCCACTCCAAGGGAATAATGTAAACATATTTTAAAAGTCACAGGTACAAGATATTTGTTGCAGGGTTATTTTTAATACTGAAAAACTTTGAAAACAGCCTAAATGCCCCTAAAGCAAAATGACAATTAAGTACATTAAAATACACTAGAACTGAGAAGATAAATTACAACTTTGTGGGATATTATACTGCATTTTAAATGATGTTTAGGCTGATCCATAATGCTATCATGTAATGCTAAGTGAAAAGAACAGGATACAAAATTATATACATTATAAGCCTACTGTTCTTTGTAAAAACTATATACACATAGGAGAAATAAAGAAACATGAGGATTTTAAAATCTGGTACATTCTAAATTTTATTTAACATGCATTTACTGTCTTAAATATATTTTAAAATGTCATGTTACTACTCAAAGCACTTTTCAATGCATTGCCTTTTTTCACATTTCTATCTAAAGCAAAACCTTGTGCTTGGAAAGACAAAATATCATAAGACCTACTGTTAAAAAGCTCAAATGAGTGTATTCATTATTATTTTGGTTATAAGTGGAGTGAATCTTGTAAATATGTGACAAAGAATCTGAAACGTAGGTAGGTAGCATCCCTAGTTCTTCCACACCCATTCTGCCTCCAGTTATTGGGTTTCTTTCAGTAACCACGGTTGTGTCTAGCACCTGTGAATATGCAGTACTTAGAAGCCACTGGTAGCAAAGGAAATGGTAATAATTATTTCTAATGTTTTGGGGACAATCAAAACCAATTTCTTTTCCCTCCAAATCAGAGCATCGAAAAGGTACCATCTATTCAAATGTTTATGTGGTTTCTAAGAGAATGAATTCTTAAGACTGCAGAGATGGTGTCTATTTTCATGATGTACATACATTGCCTAGTTTACTGTTAGAGTTTATAAATAA
Organism: Glaucomys volans; assembly: GCA_020662805.1. NCBI lineage: Eukaryota > Metazoa > Chordata > Mammalia > Rodentia > Sciuridae > Glaucomys > Glaucomys volans. Next base: position 449,422 of record JAJEJO010002021.1, read on the forward strand.
GAAGCTTGGCAGTACTACCCTAGAGCAAGGGTGAACTGACATTACATAGTTTTGGAGAGAAATACCATGTTTTTCCCCAAATCACTCATTGCAAATGTGGTCATTTCGTTGACATTTTAATGTACTCTCGACCCATCTTCACCCTTAAGTGTCTGAAACCCTATTCAAAGACAGAGAGAGATGGAGACAGAGAGATGGAGACAGAGACAGAGACTGACTTTAGGTGGTTGCACTTACACTCCGGCAGTTTTTGCAGAACCAAGGGAGGCAGTAGTTCTTATTTTTGTGATGTCAACTTGCAAACTAAAATGCAGTAAAACCTTCTTTTCTTGACGCGAGGGATGTGAAATATATTCTAGGATGTGTATTCGGTCGGGTCCTTTGTTCTAGGGATGAGCTTTTCTTTTTCTAAAGTTTTTTGCTCTTATTCGAAGAAAGAGAAACTTAGTATTTTGAGATTCTTTTAAAGGCACCTTTCAAAGCATCTCCCCCCCACACACAAAAATAATCACGACAGCTCAACACTTGCGTATTTCAGTAAGAATCCAGTCCGATTATTTTCAACATGGCTGTATACTTCGCTGGCCCTCAAATTTGTGCTTTCATAGTCATCATTAATCAAATAGTCAGCAACACCATCTCTAGCGAACCTGTATTTCGTGGGCTAGAAATGCGCTGTTTAAAGATTGTGTTCATTTTGAAGGCATCGCTGCTATTTGAGTGTCCTATTCCTGTGTCAGGGGTGGAGCGGGCTCTGGAGCTCCTGCAGCACAGTGGGCGGCAGGTCTGAGCGCCCTGGTGGCTGACACGTTTTCAGGGGTTGTGGACACTTTCCCTTGAGAAGTAGGGCCGGCCGCGTGCAGCGGGAGGAAATGGACCAGGCTGTGATAGGAATAGAGAATGTATGTGAGCGAAAGGAAGAAAGAGAGAGGGCGCCGGAATCGGTCCCCAGGTCACTGTGGCTCTGGGATTTATACGAATTTATCACCACCATTAACAGCTACTTGCAGAGGGTTGTTTACCGCTGGAGCGCGAGACAACCAGACAGCGAAGCCCACTCTGGGACCCCAGCCACGCCCCCTAGCCCTTCAGCTCCCCTCCCTTCCCCCAAACTAATGAATTCAGGGCCGCCTTCCTGTCGGACCCTCCCATTGGCTCCTATCCCAACCAATCAGAGGCTTGCAACAGTTTCACCTGGCTCCCGCTTCCCAAATAAACAAACAAACCGTCCCGCAGCTGTGCCAGCTCCGCTCTCTGGCGCCTCTGGCGCTCCTCCCCCTCCCACCACCCCTAGCCCCCTCCAGCCAATACAGCCCTGGCTGTGGCGCCCGCGCCCAGCCCTGGTAGCTGGCCCCTCTCTCCTCCGCACCTCCTGGCGTCCTCCCGCCCCCTCCTGCCTTTTTGGGCTCCCCTTTACGACCCGCGTGGCCAGAGAGCCCCGCCTCCTCCGTGGGTCCTCCCGTGGCCCACAGGCCCTGAGATTCACCCAGAGAGTCTCGGCCCCGCTGGAGGTGGCCCCGCCTCCCGGGCTCGACGCCCCCTCCCTTGCACACCTCTACTGATGGTTGCTTGCGCCCCTCTACTGCGCCGGTAGCTGGATCCGCAGCGGCCGCCGCGTGAGGCAGCAGTCACGTGTTGTTTTGCCCGCTGCCGCGCGCCCAGAGTGAAGTGGGCGGGGGCGCGGGCCAAAGCGGGAGGGGGCTGGGGCGGGCCGATGGGGGTAGACGGCCTCTTCCACCAACCCTCCCTTCCCCGAGTGCCCCCTCCCCCTTTCGCTCACCTTAAAACCATCGTGCATCACCATGGCGAGTAGCTCCTTCGCTCGCGACCAAGCGACAAGGAGACTGAGAGCTGCAGCAGCAGCAGCAGCGGCAGCTCTAGCAGCGGTAACGACCACCCCGCTTCTTTCTTCGGGAACCCCGACCGCACTCATTGGGACCGGGTCGTCTTGTCCGGGAGCCATGTGGCTCTCCACAGCCACTGGCTCCCGGTCAGACTCCGAGTCTGAGGAGGAAGACCTCCCCGTCGGGGACGAAGTCTGCAAACGCGGCTACCTGCGGAAACAGAAGCATGGGCATAGGCGTTACTTCGTGCTCAAACTCGAGACCGCCGACGCCCCAGCTCGGCTGGAATACTACGAAAATGCCAGGAAGTTCCGGCACAGTGTCCGTGCCGCGGCGGCTGCAGCAGCGGCGGCCGCCTCTGGTGCAGCGGTGCCCGCGCTCATCCCTCCGCGGCGCGTTATCACCCTGTACCAGTGCTTCTCCGTGAGCCAGCGAGCGGATGCAAGGTACCGACACCTCATTGCCCTTTTCACGCAGGACGAGTACTTCGCTATGGTGGCCGAGAACGAGTCGGAGCAAGAAAGCTGGTACTTGCTGCTCAGCCGCCTCATCCTCGAGAGCAAGCGCCGCCGCTGCGGCACGCTCGGCGCACAGCCGGATGGAGAGCCGGCCGCGCTAGCGGCGGCAGCGGCGGCGGAGCCACCCTTCTACAAAGATGTGTGGCAGGTAGTAGTCAAACCTAGGGGGCTGGGGCATAGAAAAGAGCTGAGCGGCGTGTTCCGGCTGTGTCTTACCGACGAGGAGGTCGTGTTTGTGAGGCTGAACACCGAAGTGGCCAGCGTGGTCGTCCAGCTCCTGAGCATCCGTCGCTGCGGGCACTCGGAGCAGTACTTTTTCTTAGAAGTCGGCAGGTCCACCGTTATCGGTCCAGGGGAGTTGTGGATGCAGGTCGATGATTGTGTGGTGGCCCAAAACATGCATGAGCTGTTTTTGGAGAAGATGAGAGCCTTGTGTGCAGATGAGTACCGAGCCCGCTGCCGCAGCTACAGCATCAGTATTGGCGCCCACCTGTTAACCCTGCTGTCCGCTAGGAGGCACCTGGGCTTGCTGCCGCTCGAGCCTGGCGGCTGGCTCCGAAGGTCCCGCTTTGAGCAGTTTTGCCACCTTAGGTCCATCGGCGACGGAGAAGATGAGATGCTTTTCACCAGGCGCTATATCTCACCCAGCGAGCCTCTGCATCCCTCCAGGCGAGGAAGGCTGCACCTGCCCACAGGCCGAAGGTCCAGGAGAGCGGTTTCAGTGCCAGCCAGCTTTTTTCGCCGCTTGGCGCCCAGCCCGGTACGTGCCCCTCACCCTGAAGAAAACCCCAGTAACAGAGCTTGTGAGGCCTCCGGCTCCAACTCTGGCAACTCGCGGGGAAAAGGAAAAGAGGGCAAAGAGGGTCAGGAAGGAAGTGAAGGCGACTACATGCCCATGAACAATTGGGGTTCAGGAAATGGCCGAGGCTCAGGAGGTGGCCAGGGCTCAAGTGGCCAAGGCTCCAGTAGCCAGAGCTCCGGAGGAAACCACTGCTCAGGTGGGAGGCAGGGATCTGGAGGTGGCCAGGGCTCAGGAGGCCGGAGTGCTGGAGGAAACCAGTGCTCGGGAGACGGCCAGGGCACCGCAGGTGGCCATGGCTCAGGTGGTGGCCAGAGACCTGGAGGTGGCCATGGCTCAGGTGGTGGCCAGGGACCGGGAGATGGCCATGGCTCAGGTGGTGGCAAGAACTCTGGAGGTGGCAAAGGCTCAGGAAGTGGGAAAAGCTCAGATGGTGATGGTGGCCATGGAAAATCTCTGAAGAAAAGATCCTACTTTGGCAAATTAACTCAAAGCAAGCAACAGCAAATTCCACCTCCTCCACCGCCCCCGCCCCCACCCCCACCCGCTGGAACAACTAGTGGAAAAGGGAAGTCTGGGGGAAGATTCCGCCTTTATTTTTGTGCTGACAGGGGAGCCACGAAAGAACGCAAAGAAACCAAAGAGGTGAGAGACACGGAGACTTCAGAAGGTGCAGCTCGTGGTCCCCACAGAGCCAGAGCTTTTGATGAAGATGAGGACGACCCATATGTGCCAATGAGGCCAGGGGTGGCTGCCCCTCTTTCGAGCTCCAGTGATTATATGCCAATGGCCCCTCAAAATGCCTCTGCTTCAAAAAAGCGCCACTCTCCATCACCTTTCGAAGATTCAAGAGGATACATGATGATGTTTCCTAGAGTGAGCCCACCACCTGCCCCCAGTCCTCCCAAAGCAAATGATCCTAACAAGGAGGATGACTCAAAGGACAATGACAGTGACAGTGACTACATGTTTATGGCCCCTGGCGCTGGTGCAATTCCAAAAAACCCCAGGAATCCTCAGGGTGGCTCCTCATCGTCCAAAAGTTGGAGCTCCTACTTCTCTCTGCCAAATCCTTTTCAGAGCTCACCCTTGGGACAGAGTGACCACAGTGAGTATGTACCAATGTTACCTGGAAAGTTCCTGGGGCGGGGCCTAGACAAGGAAGCTTCATCTAACTGGGGCCCCAAAGATGCTCCTGCGAAGCCTTCAGTTGAGGGGTCATTCTCAAAGCCTGTAGATGGGGGGTCCCCTTCAAAGCCTTTAGATGATGGCCCCCCAAAGAATAAGGCTAAGAGACCTAACCGGCTTTCTTTCATGACAAAAGGAAATAAAATCAAGCCCAAACCACAAAAGCCCACACACGGGCAGAAAGAAGCTGACAACTCTAGTGACTATGTCAACATTGACTTCACTAAAAGAGATAGCAATATGCCAGCCCCCTCTGCTCGAGGACTGCCACATTCGTGGGGCATAATTGCTGACCCCAGACAGCCAGCCTTTTCTAATTACGTGAATGTTGAATTTGGAGTGCCGTTTCCAAATCCAGGAAGCCGCCTCTCACATCTCTTAAGAGCTATACCAGGTGCCAACCCCCTATCTCTGGATGGTGCTAGGTGGCCACTTCGTCCTCTTCCTCCCAGTGCTACAGGTAGCAATGCTAATGTGGAAGAGGGTGACTACATTGAAGTCAATTTCAACCCAGCAATGACACCAGCCGTGCCTTTTGCTGACAGTGCCATTCGTTATGATGCAGAAACGGGTCGAATGTACGTGGTCGACCCATTTTCTGAGTGCTGTATGGACATTTCTCTCTCCCCTAGCCGATGCTCTGAACCACCACCTGTAGCTAGGCTGCTGCAGGAGGAGGAGCAAGAGGGAAGACGCTCACAAAGCCGTTCGCTAAGTTTATTTGCAGCCGCCAGGGCAGTGGTCTCGGCCTTCCCGACTGACAGCCTCGAGAGAGACCTTTCTGCTGCCTCCCCCTCGGCTGCTGCTCCAGCTGCGGCGCCAACCCTAGCCGTGGGCCGCGTGTTAGCCGCGGCCTCCGCGCTCGCAGCGGTCCCAGGCATCGGCGCAGCCGCCGCAGGCTTAGAGGCCGCCGCTGGATTTGACTCCGCCTCCACCCGCTGGTTCCAACCTGTTGCTAATGCTGCTGATGCCGAAGAGGTGAGGGGGGCCCAGGGCATTGCCGATGGCGCGAATCCGGGAGCCCCGGACCCAGCTGCAGACCTTGCAGGAGGTGAGAATGCGGCGGGCGGGGCCGGGGCCGGGGCCGGGGCCGCTTCCGCAGCTGCTGCTCCCCCACCGCCACCTCGCCACCACCAGGGGCAGAGACCCCCGGAGAGAGAAGATTCTGACGACGACGATGACACTTACGTGAGAATGGACTTTGCCAGACCTGACAACAAGAAGTTCGACTCTCCGAAAAGAGGTTGGTAATTTTAGAATTGATTTCCATAAAGTTAATGGTCATTGTTTAATGAGTGAGACAATGCGCTGCTGTCTACCGCCTTGACATGGGGGGTAGAATTCAGTTTTAATTTTTCACACGAATCCATTTTGATCTTTGCAAAACCTTAGGCTTTCGTCTAACCATAAATTTAGACAAAGCCGGTTATCACTGAAAGATTGATTATACTTTCTAGCATTAGTTAAAACTAAAGGACTTGAGGATGCTTTCAAACATCCTTCTCCATCCCTAATTGATAAGACAAAGCAGGACATGGTAAATTGAGTTCCATCAACCCATCACCTCATTCTCAAGTCGACAACTAGAAGATGCTTTTCCACAAATGCCTATATTTAAGTGCAGGTATTAAATAAGAGCACAGAATATTAAGCTTTAACAATCAACTATTGATATTTTTGAAATGCAGTCATTGTTTTGCTGGTTTGCTTTGATTGACCAGAAAAGCTAAGTCTCAATTGTTAGCATCAATGAATGGGGGAGGGGGTGACAAGCTGTAAATAATCCCAGACAGGAGCTGATTAAAAGAAGATAGTATTTGGCTCTGGAATGTGTTTTTGTGTTGATCTTTTTTTGTTTGTTTTTGCACAGGATAAATTGTGAGAAACCGTGCCTCTTTTCTCTGTCACTGGTAGGGACAGGCAAGTCATATTTGCTGTGCCTCATTTTCTTCTTTTAACCCAACACCCTTTCAGAAGAAGGTGTGGTGACAACTTGATAATGGATATGAATATTGTTTCAAAGGTTTAAAAAGCATTTAAAACATCTAATTGGTGTGTCTTCTGGGAAATCAAGGAAAGCAAGATAACTAGACTGGAGGAAAAGCTGACCCCAGGGGCAGCCTACTCTGGAACAGTGGGAGGTTTTTAAAGGGCTAATTTTCCAAAGAAGTAAGAATAGGATCTGTTGGTCTTGGAAACAAAACTTAGTAAATCTACTGTGTACAACGTTGCACAAATTTGTCTTGAGACATTTTCAAGGAAGGGTTGCAAAAGATGATGTCCTCATAGTCATCACTGCCTTCCATCTTTAGTAAAACATGCTCCCTTCCCAGTGAAGGGAAGGGATGGACCCCAGCAGTTTTCATTCCAGTAGTCAGTTTAGTGAAGATTTTTGCTTTGCTTGCTTTGTGGAATGCTTTTGTGATTGGATCTCTGCCCACTGTGCTTGATCAGGCAGAACAAGTCCAGGACTGATCACAACAGTCACCTAACAAGCTCCCTATTTAGTGCAGGTGTAACCCCCCCCACCTCCCCTTTCTCCCTCTGCTATAGAAAACTTGCCATACAAAAACTCACATTTGCAGCACAGACACACTAAAAGAGTGATCATTAAAACGACAAAAGGATGCTTTAGCTTGCCAAAGAATTCAATTCAAATGTCCTTTAAATTGTAAGCCTCCTTCCCAACACACACACACACACACACACACACACACACATACATAGTATCACCACTACTCCATTTAAAATCTATAATTCCATTTCCAAGAATTTAATTCATAATCAGATTTTCAGAAACAAGTCTATTTTATTTTATAAAATGCACCTGAAAATTTATTTCAAACTATTGTTGGAACTTAACTGCTGAAGACAAGGTTTACAACTTTGATGTAAAATGCACATCAAAATAGGCATACATCAAAATAACTGCTTGTGTCCCTGTGGTACTTTAAAAGGGATGAGTTTTCATGCAGATTTGCATATAATTTCCAATAATCTTGTTTAGGTAAAGATTAAACATAGTTGAAATCTGAGTGTTCTTCAAATAAACCTTGCCTTCCCAAGGATTACTGAGATCCAGTGATCATTGTATTACTATAAATTACTGATTTATGACTTTTTAGCTACTTTGGTGATTTGACATTTTCTAAATGTATTGTTTATTGAGGAGATTCCTAACTTTATTGACTGACTTCAGCAAGGAGGCAGTATCTCACACAGAAGCAGGTATTTAGTTTGCAGTAAGAAAATGAATGTGGAAGCAATTTGGAATGTTAAAGCACTTTATAAATGGAAGATTTTTTTTATTGTGTCATTGGATTAGCAGTGAAGTGACATTTCAGCCGTTTAAATTTAGGATTTAGTTTTTTGCAAAATACCTGGTGCTGAGTGTGCTGAGATATATAGAAGGAATAATGGGGAAGTGGGGGGTGAGGGTGTGAAGGAGGTGGGGGTGTGGTGAAACACCCATTGCAGGAAATGACTTTGGTTAGCATTTTAATGTGAATTGATACAATAGAGTGTTGACCTGAAGTGTTAAGAACAGGCTGAATGAATCTGATCATTTCTTATTATAAAGTTGTAGAATAGCTTGCATCTGTTTCCGTTCACTCTTCATTTTCTGATTTAACATTTAAAGAATAAAAAGATCTTGTTAGGAAACCAAAAAAGTACCCTGATAGAGAAGCAAGTCATAGTGTTAAGAGTTACATGTTTCAAAAGTAATTTTAATTTATGGAAGATGTTTAGAGCAATGCCTAGAACATAGTAAGTGCTATACATGAATTATTATGTTATTATCAGTGTTGTTGTTACTCCTGTTACATCTAGAAATACAAAGAAAAATTAAAATTCTCTGTTCACAAGTATCACCTTTCAGTTAGTCTTAATTAAAATACTCCATGGGGTTGTTCATACTCAAGATCTTCATAGTTGAGATCTGTTTATCAGTGAGACTGTTTTTTTTCATGAAAGAAAATTAATAATCTCATTTATCTACTCTACATATGAGAAAGTACTTTAAGGGCATTTGTTCAAGTCAGAAAGAAACCCTCAGAAATATAACTCAGATATTGCTTTTTTTTTAAATAGGTGAAATCTTTTAAAGCATCTGTTGAAGATGAAGTGTTTACATTTTAAACAGAGGGACTGTAGTATATGTTTGCATTTAAGAGGAGAATGCAATTTCTTGCAATTTAGTCTGACTCCTAATCCATGTATGACCTTTTGCTTCTTTTACTACTTGACCTGATAGAGAATTGATAGGTTGAAATGACTTGAGGTGAAGAACTCCCTGATTTTTCATTCACAAGATAGGAGAATGAAAAAGGCAGCTCTGGAAGGCATGAGATATTGGGTCAGCCAAATTAGTAATATTATGATAATATTTGGTATTTAAAAGCAAACAAAATTAGTAATTAACTTCTGAAATTTTAGGGATGTTTATCACCGTGTAAGAAGCTCAAACTTCTTTTGAGTGTATGTACTCCTGCCAAATCCCATTGGTATAAATTATAGGTGGTAGGAGCAAATTGTCTTTATTAACTTATTTATTGCAAATTACTAGAATAAAACTTCCATATAGCACAGATTTCTCAAACACCACTGATGGGTCACTTATTTTAGGCAACATTCAACAGCCTCTCCCCACAATTTGGAAAGTTGTTTGTAGTAATGAGGTATTTGACCTACAACAATTAAAGAGGACCTCATTCAATTAAAGTTAGCTAAAGTTGTTGGCAATCATGTTTCATTTGCATTCATTCTGTTTTAAGAGAGAAGCTTCCAGGATAAAATTCTCAGACACTAGCAAAACATCTCCATCAAACAAGGACCAGGGCTTTAATTAAGCATGCCAGAATATCACACATGCATAAAAGCTCAAACAGGATCTCTTGCTTTCTTTTCCTGTCCCTAATCGCCAAACATGAACCAAAATACTTCCGAGTCATTGGCAGAGAGCTAGTTGTTTTGGGAACTAAGTCAGGCTTCTAAAAAACTTCATGTTGAAACAGATGTGGCTGGTCAGTGTAGGAAGTAAGGAGTACTCTGTGATTTGAAATGGACTGTTGTTAAATTGTCAATTTATTGTTGATTGAGGGAATGCTTTCCAGTTGCAGATTGCCTTATAGTTTGCAAAGTACATTCACATTATTACTGATGAACGGTAAGTACTGGAAATGATGCTGGTGTTAAGAATTTTCCTGTAGTCAGAAAGGTAAGTGGCAGAGCTGCAAACTTAACTCATACAATCGATTTCAAATTCAATGCCCCACCTAGAACACAATTCCCTTTTAAATCAGGTGTTCAATAAGTTATTTTCATATCAACGAAAGATTGGCATATAGGCAAGGATTGGGAAAAATTGCATGTTTGCTTGAATTTGATAGTAGCAAATTTTGTTGTAACTCATTTGAAGTGTTTTAACTGTAGACCATCTGCCAGGTTTTGGGTAATTTTCATTACATTGAACTGTTTGCCGGGGCTCTTAGAATAAAAGAATTTGACCTGTGCTGGAAGTGAATGTTTCAAATCTGATCTGGGGAGGAGCTAGCTAATCTTTACCTCCCAAACACAAATAATGTGTATGTCTATTTAGTTCCTGCAGAAACATTGAAAGGAATGAAAATGAATTGAGGGTGTATTCAGTAAATGTCCATTAATGAATGGTCATTTCCTTAACTGAAATTAGATTTTTATGGTTTTCCTGATAATCTAGTGACATCTGCCAGCTGTATCAAAAAGTCTTTTCATTTCATTTCTTTCTGTATAAAATCTGATATTCTAATCTAAACTATCACAGTGGGCAAACAGGGTAAAGTAAGCCAGGTAGAAGAAAACATGCTGTCAAAATAGATGTTCATTTATTTTAAAAGTAAACTTGCTTTTGGCAGTCAGGCAAGTAGATTTTAGAAGCCTTGAAAATCAAATCCTCTCCTGAGGACATAAAAATCCTTGTTTAAAATTAAGTTCATTTTGTTTAGCACCTTTTTAAGTCTTTAAGACTATGTAAAAATAGCCCAGACGTTTTATTGGCAGTATTGGAAAATAGCTTTTGTAAGATGCTTAATTAAAGTCTGTAGTATATTTTGTCTAAGAGGTGCTGCTGGCTCTTTGGTGTTGAGGATCATTTACTAGAATGATTTTTTTTTCACTAAAAAAATTACTGAAAAACCATTACTTGGTCCTGAGTGAGACATGAGAGATTTTTAAAAACTACTTTTTAAGGGCTAGGAGGTAACTCAGTAGTGGAGCACTTGCCTAGCATGCACAAGGAACTAGGATGCATCCCCATACCCCGAAAAATCTACTTTTTCATTAAATGAATGCATTACCACACACTCCATTTTTAGCAGAATCAGATTGTTAATTTTAAAGTATTGATTATTGCTTATGTAGCTATAGGGCTCACATTTCTGTCCTTTGGGAAAGTAGGCTCAACACTTGAGAAATAGGCATTTTTTATAAGGAATTTTTCTTAATTTTTTTTGTTTTGTGGTGCTGGGGATTGAACTCAGGGCCTTGTGCTTGCGAGGCAAGCACTCTACCAACTGAGCTATATCCCTAGCCCCATTAATTTAGATATATGATTTGTATTTTTTTAGTGGGTAACTTTCAACTTTTGGCTGAGGAAATAATTCCTTTTAGAATGAAAAACATGTGCTTAAATATTTATTTAGTAAGATGAGAAAGTTACTGCTATTTTGTCCCCTAGCTTCCTAACACTCCTTCCTTATTTGTTAGGATTGTGTTGATTGTATTCTGTGAGTTTTGCCCTCCTGTGCCCTTATTCTCAGAAAGACATGCCTTTCCTGGTTTCTCTGGCTAAAAAGGTGAGAGAGAGACCCATCCTGGGAGTCCCATATGGCCCACGGAGGACCTTCATAGATGTTGTTAGCTCCTACTTCACAGCCTGCCTGCGCTAAGCTTGCAGGAACAGCCTTCCTTGTAAGGGATCCTTGTACAGTTTCAAGCCTGTGCTGCCTGCTCTACTCTAACTTGTTGGCACAGAGGCAGCTGGCGTGGCGTTTATAGCTATTTTCATGGTTGGATTGACCACAATATGTTTGATGCTAGCCAGATCTTCTGGAATATCCAATTCCCCTTAAACTGTAGTCGCTTTAACTAGTTTTCAAAATGTATATAATTTGCCTATGATTACTAATTTTCTACTTGTAGACTTGAAACAGAATATCAATGAAGTCTTTATCTTTAAATTCATTTTGAAAATTGCTCACACATGTCCCTATGGTGCCCTTGAAAGTATGACCAGGAAATGTAATTTTAAACCCCACTTTGTAATATTTTATACCTTCACCTTGAAACCATACTAACCTTGTCTTTACCCTCAGAGTCCCTCCTTCGAAGGAATCCTTATTATGCCTGAAGCTCTTCCCAAAGTCTCCTGTCTGTTGCCATCCGTGACTCCAAATATATTCCAGCCTTTTGAGTGTAGGGGACCCTATTTCTATTGTTATGTGTGTATTTCCCTGGAGTCACAAATTGAAAGTTTCAACACATCTCACAGAAATGATGATTGGACGTAGTCAAAGTAGTTCCTCTGTTAGTTCAGGAACTGCACAGTTTAAATATATGTGTGTGGAGACAAAGCTACCAACTTCTTCAACATTTATTTTTGACAGTGCTTCTATGAGATAATTTATTCTGAGTTTCAACTCCACAATGAACCTTGGAATATGTCTCTTTTGTAAATTGGAGAATGCCTATATTAGAATTCTAGTAACTTGCATTCTTTAAGATGGCAGTAACTAGGCAACAGAGTGAAGTGGACCAAGTATGGGTTGGGAGGTAGTGGAGAAACTGACCTGGGATGGAAAGTCTGTACTTGATCTCCAGTTTGTATCCAGAAAATCAAGAATGGAGTTAACATGCATATGTGGTCCAGGGTTGCTTAGTGAAGGCAGGGATGGAACGATTGAGTTGACCTTTGAGACTGTGGAGGTATACAATTATCATCCTTTTCCCTTGCAGATTATTTTGACTATTCTGTCACAACTGTTGCTGCTATGAGGAGAAGCATATTTTGTCATCTGATCTAAGATTTTTATAGTTCTAGAGAATCATCCTCCTATACATTCATGGGGCCCCAAAATGTGTGATGACTGTTCTTACTGAAGGAAAAAAATCTATTTATGATCCAAAACAATGTTAAGCTAAATAATACAATTGCATTATTATATATTCATCTCTGGGTATACATTTTCATTTCCCTTCACTTCCTTTTGTTTGTCTGCCTTCAATGTTTTACTTGGTTGCCCCTTGCTTGTGGGATCACCAGTTGATTGCAGGGATAGCAATGTTGACTAATGAACAGAGTCAGAATTTTCAATAGAACATGAAAAACATTTTTTGAGTTCTAGGAAAGTTGGAGTTGAAAAGATTAGGAAAGATAACTAAAATGAAAAGATTGGAGAGGATGAAAAGAGAATGAGTGAATAACTGAATACATTGTTCTAGTCTCACCTCTCTGGGCAGTGGAACCATTGCTGTTTGGACTTCAAACAGTAATAGAGGCGTGTTTATGATTTGTATAAAGAGGTCTGGAACACCCTGGAGGAACTGCTTTCTTGGCTCACCTTACAAATTTCCAGGGATATTGAAGTCATGTGTGCTTTATTAGTGTATTAAAGATTAATGTTAAAGTTTATATCATTATTCAAATTGAAACAGAAAAGTTTACTTCTTTCATTTTTGAGAAGAAAATGATACCTGCCAGAATTTGGAGGAAGTAGAAGAGAAATGTTTTGACCCATCTGAGTCTATTAAGTTTTTCTTTCTTATCAAGAAAAATTACTTGAAGAGCTTGCCACCCATTAAAAGGGGTGCAATTAACTTGTCATTAAAAAGATCTTTGATTAATTGGAAAATAAGAATATACAATAAGGTAATTATTTATAACCTGTCAGTATCAAATAGGAATAATACATCAAAAACTACATTATTTAAAGCATGGCCATTTACTCTTCTGATGGTGAAGTGATATAAAAATGAACAGGAGACAATATTCATTCCATAGACTGTTTATGATCCAGGTTTAATCCCCAATTGCTTTCTTTTGCCACCCAGGAAGCATCTGAGTCGCTTCCTTTTGCTGTTCTTTGGAATGTGCTCAGGGAATGTAAACTAATTTTAATATTGGCCTAAGTAAAACAGGATTATAAAGACAAATCCGAGGCTCAAATTCCCACAATGCATTTCAGAAGTAAGTTAAATTATTTGGGGATTATCCTGTTTTGGAAAGCATTATTCCTTTCTACTAGCATAGTTAATCAGGAATCAACAAACATATTTTGTAAACTTGAAATTACGCCATTATTTGCCAGGTCTCAGTAAGTTATCAAGCATTCACCCAACATTGGTGTAGGTGTTATAGGAAAGCAATGGAAATATGAGTGAAATTTATAGTGAGGGCTGGGGTTGTAGCTCAGTGGTGGAACACTTGCCTCACACGTATGAGGTACTGAGTTCGATCCTCAGCACCACATAAAAATAAATCAATAAAATGTATCGTGTCCATCTGCAACTAAAAATATTTTTAAAAAATCATAGTACAGCCTCTAATTTAGAGTAAGGAAAGAAGAAAGAAAAACTACTCCAATAGCAACAAATGTCCCATATATCAGGCATTAACATAATGCCAATGAGGTAGTTTTTGGAGCTTAATTTTTATGTTTCTGGAAAAATATATATAAAATGTTCTGTATCATATGAGAGAGTCAGAATTCTGCCCTAAAGCACATGCAGTGTGCTATGTATGAACATAGGAAGATTTTTATGTTAAAACCAAATAGTGAATTAAATTAGGTGAGACACCTTTCTAACCTCAACTTTAGGTAAAAAGCATGTCGTTGATACCTGACAAGATTCCACAACACTTATCTGACCTAATTTTGTAGCAAATAAATAAAGGACTGAGTTGGTAACAAGCACTCACAGTTATCCTATGGTTGTCACAGGCACATTTCATCCAGTGTAAACAAGATAAGTAGAATCTTAAAATATCCTAAACAAAATAGACTTAATTTTTTTTGTTTTACTTTTTAATGTGAGAAGAGGACCCATACAATGAATTGAGACCAGTAGCCCCAGTAGGTAGGAAGCTGAATGTTTCATTTAGCTGCCAAGTTTGTTACATTCATTAAAACGTCTGATGAAAGAATGAATAAAGTGTATAGTTCCAGTTTAATTCAAGATCTGCATTCAAAGCCTATTCTGGAGGATGCTTCCCACAGATTCTTTTAGGTTGTCTCAAATGCAATAGAATACTTGGTACTTTGATGTGACCCAGTCTTCAAGTAACACTGGTATCCCATAGTCACTTTGCTGAGCATTTATCCCTATCCCTTTACCAGTCCAATACCTATTTCTGTGTATCTGATCCTGTCTCATGCTCCCCATTAAGCACCCTCCAATTGAGCAAAAAACCAGGAGAGTAATAGTGTAACTTCTTTTTATTAGATGGGAATTTCAATCAAATATCCTTTGCAGGTCTGACTTTGCTTTTTTAGAAAAAATTCTGTTTGGGTCAGGAGACTAGCACCAAGACTGTGCTTAAATCCTTTAATTCATGCCACATAACCTGGTGAAGGCGTAATCAAGCATGTAGGAGAAGGAAAACATTCTCTTTGTCTGCCTGATGCCTTGCTCACTTGCGGGTTCCACAGGGAGGATGGAGATTGGTGCATGCACGTGCAAAGCTACTACGTACAAGAAATATCACAGTGGCAGCCTGGGGGCAAAAGGAGTAACTGCTCTTGTGTCTTTGCCCCACTGGTGCTAGTGCCTTGCAGGCAGCCAGAAAAGTTCATTAACCATGTCCTGCCAAGGCATTCTCAGAAATGAATCTCACAAATTTCTAGTTAAATTGTTTGGCTTGGTTTGGTTTTAGAACATGGTGGGGGTAAAAGCTCTTTGTAGTAGTCTTGCAAATAATTTTTGTTTTATCATCTTTTTTTTTTGTAGAGTGACGACATTGCCACAGAAACACATTAGAAGAAAATTGACACTTAAGGATTTCATCATTGTCTACTCCAGATCTGCCTAAAGAAAGAACATTCAGAGGCTTCTGAATAGAAAGCAACCTAAATTTCTACAATCCTACAAGTGCACTCTGGCAGCTGAATGATTCTACTCAGAGATCATCTTTACTGCTGCCTTCTGGATCCATTTATTTTGAATTAAGAGTATTCACACTGTGCTTTGTTTTTTGTTGTCTGGTTTCCCTCCCTGATCTGTCTCTTTGAAAGGAAGCAATTACTGTAAAAGTTAGCATCTTGTAACTGTTTCCTTTTCTCTTCAAAACATTTTTTCCGTGTAACATGAGCCAATATGATTTTAATGATGCATATTATTTAGATTAATTTTGAAGTTACAAAACCTTTAAACAAGGGAAGATAAGAAAAAAAACTTATACAAATGAGAAGGTAGGTATGATCTGGAATCTTCTTTCTCTGAATAGTACATACATAGAACATTTCTTGATCAAGGATTTAAATGACAACTGAACTGATATCTTGATGGGGCATTTTCAGTATTTTAAAGGCCGGACTAAAGGGCAGATATCTTGGTTATTTCTCATTAACAAGACTACAACAATCTGTCCATATTAAATGTCAAGGAAATATATCTTGAATGAGTATTTCCAACATTTTAAAGACAGAACTGAGGAGCAGGTTTAGCTACCTGTTCATATTATAACACAGAAAAGTTCTGTCTGCAAATCAATTGTGCATTTCCAAACCAGTTATCTTTTTTATTTTGTTAAGAGACCTACATTTTTTCCCGTAAGAAGCAATGTTCTTCAAAAGTTTGCATCTCACAGGCCCCTCTCTGCTTCTCTGGGCCTTCCTCTCTTCCCTTCCACCCTTCCCCTCTTTCTGGCCCTCTCCCCAACACACACATTCCCTCCTATGCCCAGGACTCCTATAAAGAAATCAGTTTCCCATATTCAAGAAATTAGTGTGTACTTATCGATCTATATTCTGACTAAAACTTAAGCCAAAAGGAACCTCTTATAAGGCCTTGTTTCCTTCTGGACAAGGATCTGATATAAGATGTACTAAATTTTTAAAAGTCAGAGCAAGCTTCCCCCATCCTATTTTTGCTTGACTCTGATGGAAACTGAATTAAGATTTTAGGAACCTGGACCTTTGAGAACATGACACCAACAGGTGGTGACCACAGAGGATAGGCACAAAGGTCTTGAAGCTTGCTTAGAGCTTTGTTATGTGGTGGCATACAAATCTTGGCTTGTACCATCACTGGCAAACCTCATCATATCACAGATGGGTGTGAGTGAGTGTCTTAAGTGTGTGAGTGCTAGTGTGTGTATGCACATTTGTGTGTATGCATACCTTTGTGTACCTGTGAACATGTGATTATAGATGTACCTGTTGTGTGTAACTCTGTTAAAAAAATTGCTTCGCATTTAATGTGCAACTTTGAAGTAGTGTAATATTTATCTGAAGTTTTTTGCCACTCGGTTTTGATGTCTTTGAACGTGTACTTCTATCTTTGAGCAGGCTTATAGTACATGTTGCTAACTTTTCTTGATGAACCGAGTTGACTTCTATTTTTTTCCCTTGCCTACCAACCAAAGGGATGGGGGGCTTTTTTTTCCCCTTGTGAAGGATGCAGAGGAGATGGTGTGGCTACCGGGCCAGTCACTGCTAGTTACTGGTCAGTACTAGTGCATCAGCTTCATCAGTCCCTTCAGACTCCTCTTTTTTCAACCTGCTCAAATGAGTCAGTGTGGCTTTTGTTCATTATGATAAAAATGTGCTCTTTAGGCAGCCTCTTTTCAAGCTTTCTGTCACCAATTATATACAAGTAAGTTAAGTCATAATCATTCAGAATTGTGGAAAGAAAAGTTTTTTTTTTTCTGGGGGGAAATGCTATATCATTTTATTTACATGTTAGGTTCAGGGGCTGCCAGCAGACAGAGTACAGAGGGTACAGCACAGAGGTAACACTTGCTGAATAAATGAATGGAAACCTCAAACACAACAGTACATACAAATAGTAACAGGTACAAATAGTCACAGGTACAGCATAACAAATATGCAAACTTTTTGACACTACTTCTTAGTTTACAGACACAATTAATTTATTCAGTATTGTGCTGGAAGAATCTCTACAGAATATGTGTACCAACATATCACTTACCTTCCAGCTCTCAGTTTATGCTGCTGTTAAGAAAAACCAATGATGGAACGATTTTTTTTGTGACCTCTACATTAATTTGGTATCATACATAGTTACTTGGTCAGTAATAACTAAAACCTTACAGTTCCAACAGCTCATTACATTTGCTATTTCTGCTTCACAGATCTGCTTTGAGTTGCTCTGGCTTTGTCTTCCTTTGTAAATACTCTTATACTCTCTTCTTTGTAAACATCTCATTTGCAGTTTTGGGAGACAACCTTGCGACTCTGTATAGTGTTTATATATATATCTGACTTGCCTTTCCATAGAGCTACTTGCAATAAATGTGTTCATGTAAGTTATTCATGTGAAATTCGTGTTTTTTTTTGTTTTGTTTTGTTTTGTTTTGCGGTGCTGGGGATTGAACCCATGGCTGAGCAATATCCCCAACCCTTGTTTTTTTCTTAATAATGCTCTTTCTGCTCCACTATAAAATGTTTTCCTATTGAGTGGTACTATTGGATCCATTTTTCAGAATGAAACAATTAGGGTAATTCAAAGTTTATGTTGAAGTTACTTCTTAAATTTTTTTTTAGTTGTAGATGGACACAATACCTTCATTTTATTTTTTTATGTGGTGCTGAGGATTAAACCCAGTGCCCCATATGTGCTAGGCAAATACTTTACCTCTGAGCTACCATCCCAGCAACTGTTAGTTATTTTGCCTAGAAACATAAGCCAATTAACTCCTGAGTCTCCAAATGTGGAGGTAATACTTGTGTAGAACAACTTCTGATATGACTTGTCTGAATTTTCATGTGAATCCTACATTGATGCAACTACTCAACTAGGATGAGGTGATCATTTATGAATTTTGTCTTCCCTCCCTTGCCACTTAGTGGTATCCTTTAAATGATTCCCTCTACATTTCCTTTTTTCCTTTTGTAGTACTGGGGATTGAACCTAGAGGTCCTGAGCTATATAACAAGCCCTTTTAAATTATTTAAAAATTTTAAAATAGGGACTAACAAAATTGCCTAGGCTGCCCTCAAACTTGTGATCCTCCTGCCTCAGCCTCCACATGACTGGGATCACAGGCATTTGCCACTGCCAGACATGTCCTTCCTTATTTTCAACCACTGGGAAGAAAAATAAAAGTACATGAAAATTACACCAATGGCAAGACAGCAGTTTTGCATTTATGGAATATAGAAAAATTGATCTAATGTCACGTACTTATTAGCAAATGATGTCACACTTATTAGAAACTGAAACTTTAAGGAACACTAGAAAAATTACTCCCCCATTTTTTCTTTATCAAGTTGTCCTTGCCATATAGAAGAGCAGTGAAAACAAATTTGGGACCAATACCTGCCCAAGAATCAGGAGAAGAGGCAGTCATGGGATCATATGGGCCACAAGGTAGGAAGGTAGGTCCCAGGTCATTTGAAAAATCTCTTAAGCCACATGGGTTGTGTATATGCAGATAACTGAATTAGTCGTACAGCTTGAGCTTAATTGATAGACCTGAGAAGATGTGTACAAAACAGTATCACAATGGGAAGATAGAATGCCTTTATTACTAGAAACTGTCTACAACATATTTTGGCTTCTAATTTTATATATGTATAAACATCTTTATACAATTTTATAAATATACATATATATGTATATATAAACTCTTAATCCCCACTTCATGGGGGCAATCTATTTGTCAGAGCATACCCCAAATGTTTTTATTCATCCCCAACAGCACCTCAAAATAATAATAATAAATTAAAATTTAAAAAATACAAATAGGCACATCCATGCCCATCAGTCCAAGTGATATTTGTATATTCATCTTGGGGTTCACAGGACATAAATTCCTGGAACAATAGGCACAGAGTGACTGCTTCAATAGTCAGCAGAACTCACTAGCAAGAAGCATCTATATCCAAGAATGCATAACCAGAACTTGAGCTTCCTCACTCTCGTAGTCTCATACATAGTAACCAAATGTTCTCTGTAGAATCTGAATGGGCCTGTTTCTTCAAAACATAAAACCTTTCAGAAGGCTTGTCAGGTAAAAGATGCCTAAGTACACACTAGTTAAGCACCTCCCAGCGACTGCTTAGAAAAATATTACTAGGTGCTAATTGACCCCAAAGGGCATCTTGGAAATGTTCCAAAATGCTTTTTAAAAAATGTTTTGGAAACAAAACTGACAAAAGGCACAATCTGGAAAATGTGTGCATGTGAATTTGGGGAAACCAGATCAGGGTCCCTAATTTATAAAATGTGCAAAAGAGAAATTATGCAAAATCAATGCAGAGAATGAGGTTGGACTGTATTCTGTTTTAGAAAATCCAATTCATTTTCCCTCTTAGATATGCATGTAAATGGATGCTGGTTTTCAGGCAGCCACCTTAAGTCCCGTTTGCTGCTTAAGTGTGCTTCAGAGATAAGAAATGCAACTGAGCTGTACAAAATGAGACAACTTCCCTCCTGTCTCCTGTGCATGATAAATGCTAAAGCAATTAGGAACCACTGTTGCATGCTACATTGGAATTTGTCAGCAACATCAGTGCTGTGCTATGTAAATGGGGGAAACTTATTTAGAATAAAGTCCTGAGAATTTAGGAGGAAGCCATTGATACTTAATATTAAACATTTGGTTCCATAGAACTGAACTAGAAGCAATCCATTCCTTGACGTTTCAACCTCAGAATATCCATTATAGGATCTTCTATTTTCACTGGCAATAATCTGAATTAGCATTTCAATAACAAAAGAAGCAAGGAAATATTGAAATGGAAAGCAGATTCTTAAGTGTCTACAGAAAAATGTGAAGCTTTCAATTTGTTCTGTAGTTCCACACTTGCAATCCCCAGGAAGATTTTCAACATTTTTGCATTTTCTGCAACATTTTCAGAGATTCAAATTATGTAGGGCTTTTAAAATACATTCTTGCTCAGAATTCTGTTATTGTAATTTTAAATTTTTCAGAAGCAACTTAGGAACCATCTGTCTGACCTTGGTTCTTTAATTGTTTGCCCCCTCTTATGTTAAGATTATGGGCTTTCGAGGAAGAACAGAGGTATTGGTAGTTGTGCTTCATTCTTAGAATTACAGCTAAGTATTTTAGTTGCAGTAGATACAACCCATGGAAGAGAGATACTTGAAAAATCTTTGCAAGACAACCATGTCTTCTTGTGGAAGGATGTCAATAGCACTGTCATAAAACTCCAGGCTAAGAAGAAATATTTTCAACATTTTGTCCTACTCCCTTATTATACCTTTTATCAGGACTTGAGTAGCTAAGAGAGATGATTGAAATAACTTCTCCAAGGAAGAGAATACATGAAGAGAGAGAACTAGTTGAATGCTGATA
>JAJEJO010002021.1:470317-541428 GCA_020662805.1 Glaucomys volans
TAGAAAATGATATTTGACTCTCTGTGTAGGGTTGATAGTCTGGAGTTTTATGACTCACAATGTTCCATGCAAGATGAGAGTCTGCCATATAAGATTTGAAAGGAGATCTTTCTCTTCTCTCTCCCTCTTTTGACACTTCCTATCCTCACCAAGGAATGTCTTCATTACATCTGGTGCTTGCAATATTTCTCTTTGTGAATTCAGAGACTTTAAAACAAGATTTTCCACTTTCCTCAGAAAAACAGAAAGTAAAACCTCATCTTGCTAGATTTAATGAGAAAAATATCTTAATTGAAACTCCAACTACTAAATCACAACTGAGATGAAAGACTAGGCCATTCTAATACAAATATTCAGATTACAAGAGACATAACAGATGACCCTACATTCAAAGCCAAATGTGTTACGCAGTAAACAATATCCTCTAGAATGATTTTAACCTAATGTGGTCATGAATATATACCATGCTGGTATCAAGTCATTGTTAAATAATGAGAAATAAGAACTTCAGGAAGACTTCCACTTCTGCCCATGTATAAACCAGATTTATCCTCCTAGCTGAGCAAGCAAAAAGTGAAATAAAATAAAAATAAAGATAGACAAACAATCCCTACCCCCACAAAACCCTAAACTTGAGGGTTTTGAAGATATGGGCATCAGACAATAAATGAGCGGGATCCCTGAGAGATGAGAAATTTTGTGAGCCCTACAACTCTCCTGGCTGACTGCAGGGAGAGCCATTTCAGGCCATGGGGAAAGGTGGGGGAACACAAGTCAACTTCCTGAACTGAGAAAGCAGAATAGCAGTCATGAATTTTACATTTTTGGTAACTGCATTAAGCGTGAATGGCTAGAACAATCCATTCAAAAGGCGGAGATTGGCAAAGAAGATATAAACAACATGATCTAAGCATATGCTACTTGGCAGATAAATATTTAAGAACTGAAGACCTAAGTAAAGGGATAAAAGAAGATGTATCATGAAAAACAGACAAAAATGGAGCTAGAGTGGCTATATTAATAACAGAGTTTGAGGACAGAAATTGCTAGTGGAAATAAGACTTTTTATAAGGGTGAAAGGGTGACTCCAAGCCTGATGTGGTGATGCACCATAATCCCAACGGCTCAGGAGGCTGAAGCAGGAAGATTGACAAAGCCATCCTCAGCAAAAGCAAGGCGCTAAGCAACTCAGTGAGACCCTGTCTCGAAAGAAAAAATTAAAAAAGAGAAAAAGAAAAGGGCTGGGGATATGGCTCAGTGATTAAGCGCCCCTGGGTTCAATCTCCTGTACCAAAAAAACAAAACAAACAAAAATAAATTAAAAGAGTAACTCCATGCAGAAGATAGAATAATTACATAGCTATAATTATATAGTATATATAAGTATAAATATAATATATATACAGCTAAGATGAAGCAAAATTGGACCACAATTGAAGTGATAAATGCACAATTACACAATTCAACAATAATAGTTGGAGTTTGAATAGCCCAGTTTAAATAATGGATAGAACAACTAGGTAAGAAATCAACAAAAAAAAGAATACTTGAGCAATACTATAAATAAACTAGACCTAACAGACTTCTATAGAACACTCCACCCTATGATGACAGAATACACATTTTTCAAAAATTACATGGTACCTACTCTGGGATAGACCATATTTTAGTCCATAAAACAAGTCTCAATAAATTTCAAAGCATTGAAATCATGCAAAGTAAGTTCTCTAATATTAGAATGAAATTAGCCTCAGAAATTGGGAAAATTCACAAATATGTGGAAAATAGCTAACACTCCTCTAAGTAACCAATGGATAAGTGAAGAAGTTGCAAGGTAAATTATGAAATACTTTGAAATGAATGAAAACAAAACACAACTTACCAGAACTTATGGGATATGGCTAAAACAGTGTATAGAGAGAAATTTAGCTTTGCAAATGCCTATATGAAGAAGTAGAAATAACTCAAATCAGTAATGTAAACTTCTACCTGAAGAAGCTAGAAAGAGCAAACTAAACACAAAGAAAGTAGAAGAAAATAATAAAAACTAGAGTAGAAATCAATGGTACAGAGAATAGAAAAACAACAGAATTGTAAGAAAGAAAAGTTGGTTTGTTGAAAAAATTAACAAAATTGATAAGACTCTTAGTAAGACTAAGAGAAAATAGAAGACTACTGTTATGAAAATCAGGAATGAAAGAGGGAGCATTACTACTAAGATTAGAGAAATAAAATGACTATATAATACTATGAAGGATTACATTCAAACCTATTAAATATACTAAATGGGACAGATGAATATCTAGGAGGATATGAACAACCAAAACTGAAAGGAAAAAATGGAAAAACTACATGAATTTAAAAAATACTGAGATTGAATTTATTAATTTTTTAAAAAATCTCTTGCAAATAAAAAACTCAGGACAGATAACTTTACTGGTTGGTTCTATCAAATGTTTAAAGAAGAAATAACAACAATTCCTTACAAATTATAAAAAAATGGAAAAGGAGGTGAAGTGACCCAATTCATTCCATGAGGGTAAAACATCATAGATAGCAAAACTTTGATTCTAAAACCAAAGACACCACAAGGAAAGGAAACACAGAACAACATTCCTTAAAGATAGAAACTCAAAATCTTTTTAAAAATATTAATCAACCCAATCCAGCAACATAAAAAGCCCAGGACCACATATATTCACTGACGAATTCTATAAAATAAAAAAGGGATTATTTTAGAGTTTTTAGCTTAATTATTTATTTTACTTCGATTTTTTAAAATTTTGGTGATAAGAATTCAACATGAGATTTATCCTTTTAAACTTTTAAGCATAAGATACATTATTGTTACCTATGGGCACAATGTTTTCCAACAAATTTTTAGAAAATATTCATATTACATAACTGAAATGTTAAGTCCATTGAACAGCAACTCTTCATTTCTCCAGGTCTCTCAGTGCTGTCCAGGCTGGTCTTGAAGTTGTGGTTTCAAGTTATCCTTCCATCTTCTCTAGTACCTGAGATTATAGCACACACCACAATTTTGAGTTTTGGCTTCATCACACATTCAATGAAGAATTATCACCAATCCTGCTCAAAATTTTCCAAAAAACTGAAGTTAATACATTCTAACTCACTCTGAGGCCAGTAATATACACTGATACCAAAGCCAGATAAAAAAAAAACTTAAAAGAAAACTAAAGAGCCATGTCCTTTATGAATAAAGAAGCAAAAATCCTAAAAAATATCAGCAAACTAAATTCAACATCATGTTAGCAAGATTATATACCAGGAGTAAGTGGTATTTACATTTAAATTAATCAGTGTACTACACCTAAATAGAATAAAAGAAAAACCCTATATGATTATCTCAACTGATGCAGAAAAAAAGCCTTTCACAGTATCCATTATCTTTCTTTTTTTTTTTTTTTTGTACTTACCAGGCATTGGACCCAGGGGCATTTAACCACTGAGCCACATCCCCAGCCCTTTCTCATATTTCATTTAGAGAGAGACAGGGTCTTGCTGAGTTGCTCAGGGCCTCACTAAGTTGAGTATCCAATATCTTTTCATGATTATAAACAGCCAACACTAGGAATAGAAGGGAACTTCCTCAACCTGATAAAAAGCATCTATGAAAAATCCACATCTAACATCATACTTAATGGTGAAGGACTGAAACTTTCCTCCTTAGATCAGCAACTAGAAAAAAAAAAATCTATATTCTTTTTCTTGTTTTTTTTTTTTTTTAATTGGCACTGGAGATCTGAACCCAGGGCCTTGCACTTATTATGCATATGCTCTACCACTGAGATACATCTCCAGTCCTTATTATTTCCATTTATTTATTTATTTATTTAATCTTTGGTACTGGGGATTGAACCCAGGGAGCTTAACTACTGAGCCACATCCCACGCACTTTCTATGCATTTTTTAAAATTTTGAGACAGAGTCTCCTTTAGTTGCTTACGACCTCGCTAAGTTGCTTAGGGCCTTGCTAAACTGCTGAGGCTAGTCTCAAACTTGCAATCCCCCTGCCTCAGCCTCCCCAGTTGCTGGAATTATAGGCATGCACCACCACGCTGGTTTAGGGTTTCTATTTTATATCACACTGAAGTTTCTAGCCTGATCAATCAGACAAAAATTAAATAAAAAGCATAAAGATTGTAAAGGAAGAAGTTATGTCTCTTTGCAGATGATATGACCTTATGTAGAGAAAATTCCAAGGTGTTCACTAAAATACTATTAGAACTAATAAATGCATTCAGCAAAGTTGCAGGATACAAGATCAATATATATCTTTAAAAAAGGAGCCAGGTATGCAAGGTGGCCTGCTAGCTACTCTGGAGGCTGAAACAGGAGGATTGTGAGTTGGAGGCTAGTCTAGGCAACTTAGCAAGACCCAGTCTAAGAATAAAATGATAAGGACTGGGGATGCAGCTTGGTGGCAGAGAGCTTGACTAGCATGAATGGAGACTCTAAGTTTGATCTGAGGAGACAAAAAAAGAAAAGCAAAAAAACAAACAAACAAAAAAACCCAAAGCAATTATATTTCTATACACCAGCAATGAACAATCTGAAAAGGTGGAGATTAAGAGCTATTTCATTTACAGTAAAATCAAAAAGAACAAAATACTTAAGAACCAATTAAACAAAAGAAGTACAAGACTTATATACTAAAAACTACAAAACATTGAAAGAAATTAAAGACCTACATAAAAGGGAAAACATCATGTGCTCATGGAACAAAAGACTTAATGGTGTTAAAATATATTTCTGAAAACAAAGTACAGATTCAATGAAATCTATCAGATCCTAGTTAGCTACCCCCTACTAATTGATTCTAAAATTCATATAGAATTGCAAAGGAGCCTGACCAGCCAAAAAATCTTGAAAAAGAAGAGCAAAAGTAGAAGACTCAAACCTGGTTATTTCAAAACTTACTATGGAGTTAGAGTAATCAAGACACTGTGGTACTGGCATAAAGACAGATATGTAGATCAATGCAATAGAATTGAGTGTCGAAAAACAAATGCATACCATCCACAGTTAACTGTTTTTTGATAAGCGTATTAAGACAATTTAATGTGGGAAAGAATAGTTGTTTTTTTTTAAACAAATGAAACTGGAATATTTGAATAGCCACATGCAAAAAATTAATTTGCACCCTTACTTCATATAATGTGTAAAAGTTAATCAAAGTGGATAAAGGCTTAAATGTAAGAGCCAAAATGACACAATTCTTGCAGGAAAACATAGAGGGTTACACTTCATGCCTATGGATTAGGAAAGGGTGTCTTAGATATGACACCAAAAAAATAAGAAACAAAAGGAAGAAAAGACAAGATTTTGTTGAAATTAATATATCTTGTGCTTTAATGGATACCACTAAGAAAGTAGAAAAGCAAACTTCAGAGTGAGAGAAATGTTTGGAAATTGAATAATCTGATAAGGGGCTACCACTGATCGTCTATAACATACTCTTACAACTCAATAATAAGAAGACAACCCAGTTTAAAATTAAGCAAAGATTAAAAGTAGACATTTCTTCAAAGAAAATATACAGATGGCCAATAGGATGAGGACTTACTGCTTAATGAACATGAAGTGTTCTTTAGGAGTGAGGAAAAAGTTTTGCAATTAATAGAGGTGCTGGTTGCACAACATTGGGTACATATTAAATTTTGTGTGAATTGTTTAAAATAGTTTTGGGGTTGTGGATGTAGCTCAGTGGCAGAGCACTTTCCTAACATGCGTAGGGCCCTGGTTTGATCCTCAGCACTGAAAAAAAAAATGGTTGGTTTTGTTGGGTGTGGTGTCACACACCTGAGGTAGGAGGATCACAAGTTCGAAGGCAGCCTCAGCATCTTAGCAAGATCCTGTGAAAATTTTAAAAACTAAAAAATAAAAATGGCTGGGAGTGTAATTCAGTGATAGAGATAGGGTTCAATCCTCTGTATGGGAAAAAAAGTTTAGTTTTATGTGATATGACTCTCACCTCAAATTAAGCAATGAAGTACTGGAATTAAGATTTTGCAATGTGGTGGAATTCTTCTCTCACAACCCCAATTTCCTCAAAGCAAGGTATAGAAAAATCTTTCAGATTAGTAACGTCCTATAATGAGAAAAGGTGAGAGGGGATGTCCAGGGGACCAAACCTTGTCTCTCCTTAGTAGATTACTGCTATTTAAGTCATATTTTCTCCTAAACCCCTTCATTCACTGAAATAATGGATCGTTCTGTCTCTCAAACTGCCTTTATCGAGCTTAAAAGAGCACTCCTGTTGTCATTCTAAACAGAGGAATAAAACACACTTCCTGTGGCTTTTCCATAAAAAAAAAGAAATGAAGAACTGACACATGCTAGAACATGGACGCTGGAGCCTTGAGCACATTAAGGTAAGTTCAAGAAACCAGAAGCAAAAGGCCATGTATTGTATGATTCCAATTTTATTGAAGTGCCAGGAACAGGCAAAACTGTAGAGCCAGAAAGTACCATTAGGGATTGCCTAGGGCTGAGAGGAGGAAGGAATGGAAGGGATAGGGAGAACCTGCTAATGTGCATGGGATGTTTTGGGGGAGTGATAAATATGTTCTGGAATTAGATCGTGATGATGGTCGAACTATTTTATGAATGTGCTGAAGCCAGTGAAATGGTACCTTTTAAGAGGGTGAATTTTATGGTATGAGTTATATCTAATAAAAAAGAGAATATACTGTTCAAAGAAAAATGATAATAAAATATGAGGTTTATAACACAAAAGTACAGTGTATGAAAATAATAGCACAAAGCTCATAAGGAAAGAACTGAAAGTATACTCTTTGTAACATTCTTATAGCATATATGAAGAGGTATTATGTGACTTGAATATAGACTGTGATAAGCTAAAGATGAATATCAACTTTAAAATCAATGATGAGTATCATTGATGAATATCAAACTAGCCACTAAATTAACCAAATTAATATTCTATGAAGGGGATAAATGGAATCAGAACAAGTAGTTAATTTAAAACAAGGCATAAAAATGGACAAAGTACAAATGGGACAAAGAGAAAAAAAACAAGGTTACAGATTTAAATTTAACCATAGCAATAACCACATTAAATGCACTCTATTAAAATGCAAAGATTGTCCAGTTTTATAGAAAAATAAGATCCAACTACAGGCACTCTGGAAAACGCACATCAAATAGAAAGGGTTAAAGGTGCCGGGCACAGTGACCCATGCCTGCAATTCAAGTGAAATGGGAGGCTGAGGCAGGAGGATTGCAAGTTTGAGGACAGCTTCAGCAATTTAGTGAGGCCTTAAGAATCTATCTCAGAATAAAAAAAAATTAAAAAGACTGGGGACACAGCTCAGTGGTAAAGTGCCTCTGTTCAATTCCCAGTACCAAAAAAAAAAGATTTACAGTAAAATAGTGGGAAGAAAAAACAAGTATCATGTTGACATACACACACACACACACACACACACACACACACTCACACACAGACACCAGAAAAACTGGATGGACGAATTGCCATCTTTGTAGATTTCAGTGTGAATAATATTTGCATGTACTTTACCATATTGCCATTATCATAATGATATGATACAGTTTCATTAAAAAGGCATGACAACTACAAGTATTTTTATGCAACTATTTACAGATTATCAAAATAGATGAAGAAAAACAGAGCTTGAAGGTGAAAACCCTTAGCACATTTTCATGCACCCAATGCCACTTTTACTTGCTTTGAGGATGAAAGAAAATACAGGTTTCCTAGGGTAGAAGGAAGTGATTGTGAGAATGGCTTCAGGCTGTTATCACTTCACACTCCATGGGGGGTGGCATTCTATGCTGCTGCTGGCCTTAAGGTGGGCAACAGCTGTTACATCTGAAAGTGCTAGTCAATTTAAGAACACTCTTAAAACCACTTTTTAATGTTTTTTTAGTTGTGCATGGACACAATACCTTCATTTTATTTATTTATTTACTTTTATGTGGTGCTGAGGATCAAACTCAGTGCCTCACACATGCTAGGCAAGCGCTCCACCACTGAGCCACAACCCCAGGCCCTTAATCCCTCTTTTAAATTCAATAACCTCAAAGCCAGGCTTATTTCCTGAGTATTGTTAAACTGAGCAGGGCCCTATTTTGGCATAGAAATTTTTCAACTTTAACTTTTCCTGCCTCTGTAATCAGATAAATAATCATTTAGTATGTGGCCCATTTGGCTTGCTGTTTATTCATCTGATTCACATCCCAAATTTCTGCTGAAAGGAGCTAAATTACAAAACTACTACATATGAAATATCACCAATGGAGGATATAGTTAGCAAACTCATGTTATTTCCATGTGTTTATGTATATTAAGTGTAAATAAGTTTTAATGAACTTTCCTGTTGTAACTAAAGACATTTTTCCCTCCACAGAGTACTTTCTGCATTATCTAAAATAGATGATACTCTCTGGATGGTCTCAGATTTACATCACTGGTCCTTACTTCAGCATTAGTAGCACTGTACAGCTTGCAGAGCAGAGAATTCAAATTCCAAGAGCTCATCTGGATTGAAGAGCCTGTGGACGCTCACAAGGCAGTCACCGGACTGGACCCATCAGGTTCTCTGCAGCTACAGACACGCCACACAGACAGGAATATCCCAGAGGTACAGCAAATTCATTACAAGTTCCTTGTGTCCAAGGGCTAATTCGAAAGGGTCTTAGGTGCCACAGTGGTGGTAGTAGGAAAAGCACTAATCCTTACCTCGGAATCGAGATGTCAAAACATACGGTTTAGCACTTTTCAAAAGGCAGAAATCCCTGTACTTGAACCCTTTGAATCACTATCACGGTGGATCTGATTTTCTTGAAACAAGCATTTTCATGACTATAGAAGATGATTAGATTTCAAGAGAAGAATTTAATAACCTATCCTGTGGTTTTAGGAAAGTCATTTAACCATTCCAAGGTTTAACTTTTCATCTGTAAATTGGAGACTAGCCCTTGCACTACTTGGATGCATCAGTTGTTGAGGCTTAGCTGAAATGTGTAAAGAATGACATTTTATTTAAAACTATATAATTATAAGGTGTTACACTTATTGCTAGTGAGGCATTTGAGGTAGTCTTCTTTAGAGCCCAAGTAAAGGTCAAATTATTGTCAGAGAAAGATACATATAGGTTTGACATCTGGGTCAAAGATCGAATAGCCTATTTCTTCTCCGGAGTATATACTAAGGTGACCACATTGTTCTGGTTGAGTTGATTTTGGATTGCTATCTATCATGGTACCTTACAGCTAATTAGCATTCAATAAATGTTTGTTAAAGTAGAACTTGGGAGATAGGCTTATCTGGATTCGATTCCTTCAGTGTCTCAACTTATGAGAATTTCTACCATAGAAACCTTCAAAGCACACTGAATATATTTTTTAAAAAAACCACTGCTCTTAAGATGGAAATGACATATGACTTACAAATATTATTCAGTTTATTTTGGAGCTGCCTAGGGATGAAGGTGTTTGCATAGCACAGCCTGAGAAAAGAACTTCTCTGCCAAAGAAGCCAATTGAAGTGTTGGCCAAACAAAAGTGATTTCTCTTTGCTTCTGTGTTGAGAGGCCTGGGAAGTGCTACCAGAGCCAATTCCTAATCAGGCTTTTAGGAAGAGAACCTTTGAGAGCCAAGCTGTCCTTTAATTTTGGATGCAGAAATGGGGAAACTGGGCTATCTTTTAGAATATTTGCCATTGATTTTTATGAAGCCGAAAGAATTCATGAAACTTAAAACGAGGAACCTGGAGGTAAGGTTTTAGACAAACCCACCTGCACCATCAACAATGAGCTCAAGGAATCATTACAAATGCTCATTTATTTTTAGAGGCAATAGTGCCCTCTTGTGTTAACTTCTGAATAAACTTTTGATGGCTTGACTTGGCATAACCAGTGAGTTTTCAATTAATGATGCTAATTGAGGCAAAGAACCTCATAGGCACTTCAAGAACTAGAAAGTGTTTTTCAAATTTCATTGGATGGGGAAAAAACTATAAAATCACAAAGTGTCCAACAGAATCTCCTTTGGAAGCGATGAGTACAATACCAACATGGCATTAGCCTGCAGATCAAGCCAATAAGCTATAGAAGAAAAAGGAATGTATAAAAGCAATAAGAATGACATGTACAATTCCTCTGGTGGAAATACTGCTACCAAGAGTTTTCTTCGAAATAAGAAGTATATATCAGGAGTAGAGGTTTCCATGAACCGACTTTTCATATAGCTGTGGAATGTCAGGATTTGGTCCCTATATAATATTGGAATCAAAAAATATTAACTGGTAAAATCACATTTGGTTAACATTATTTGGTAATGAAAGTAGGTGATTAAGCAGACCATCTAATTTACTTTTTGCTTATGTGGGAAAACCATTGACTACAGGTGTCTGCAAAACTTACCAAAGGCAACTAGTAGAACAGCTAGCTTGAGAATAATTTTGGAATCAACAGTGGCAAAGAAAGGTCAGCAACATTAAGGTCCTGGAATGCATTGGGTTTATGTACTTCAAACAACCAAGCAGGACTAGGGAATGTTAAAGGATTTAAGAAACGCATGAACTAGC
This sequence comes from Glaucomys volans, assembly GCA_020662805.1. Lineage (NCBI taxonomy): Eukaryota > Metazoa > Chordata > Mammalia > Rodentia > Sciuridae > Glaucomys > Glaucomys volans. The sequence continues at coordinate 480,915 of JAJEJO010002021.1, forward strand.
TGTATATCCAACAATTTAAAAGTCAGGAGGTGCTTTTTGAGCCAAGGTTTTCAACTAGCTATATATGAGAGGGAATGCTATAAAAAGAAAAACCTCAAGAATTAATATTTGCATCTCTACCACAAGGGGCCATCTTGGAATGTACACCATATTGAAAAATCCATGGGATGTAATAATGGCATTTTCAGTCAGAAAATTACATATCAGTGTTTTCATGCATGGGGATACATGGAAGAAAAGCTAAAATTTAAAAATGGTTAGCCAAAATCAACAAAATCATTAATTATTATTGTTGAAATCCCTAAATTTTAACACTATAAACTCTAAGTTTTGATTTTTCAAGGGTTCATATTAGGGTCTAAAATTCTTAGAATGGTTTTGATTGTTTTATACTTTAGCTGTAACATAAAATTTTCTTATAAAGGCTTTTAATGCCTTTTATTTTTAGCAAGTCCTCAACTATTTTAGAGAGCTACATGTGGTTGTTCATTCTTAATTGTTCGGAATATTAAGTCACTAATCTGCTTTAAAACTTATTAATAAATTCTTCCAAAGAGAAACTAGTTCTGCTGCTCCCTTTCTCAATGACACAATGTTAAGAAATTTATTGTCTCAAAAATTCCTTCTAATAGGTTGATTTCTTCATTGGTAAAAGTTTACATTGTTATGTTTTCTATCATCTATCAGAATGATCAAAGTCTACAGAAGCACGTTGATTCCCTGAGAAAGGAATAATTGATGATGTTCAGATGTGTTGTCTATCTGGAAATGAGCAGGTTTTTACACATAGGCTGAAGAGACACACAACAAACCATCCTTACAACATATATCTTTAATTAAACTGATACTGGTGAGTTAAAAAACATTCAGTGAGAAGATGACAGCTAGGGAAATAAAGTATCCTATGACTATTTAATAAAATGTTTAAAATAAAAAAGAGTAAAAAAAATCCATTGGCTTTTTGTAATTGAAGAGGGAAGACCAACCGAGTATTGTCCTCCCACTTCTTGTAAATGTGAGACCACAGTAGAATAATTCTGATATAAGAAGCACCAGGAAAAAAAAAAGTTAAGTTTGTGTGGTAAAATTTGTTTCTGAAAATTGTTGGGGAGTTTGCCCAGTAAGGGATGAAGAGAAACAAGATGTAAAAATCATTAAAACAGGGGGCATCTGGTCTTAAGAGTTTCTTGTCTTGGAGAGTATAGCAAAAAAGAAACTACTCCACTGGACATTATAATTTGATACGTAACATGAACCTTTAGAATTCTTATTAAAGTGGCTAAAATGACCTATATTGTTTAAAAATCAAATAAGAACTTAGGGGACAAAACTCAAAATAAATTTACTCTTAGTAGTAATAATGTAAGAGTATTAATTCTCTCACATATAAAATCTTGCTGTCTGTATTCTAGGCATCCTTACATTTTCTGTAAGAAGTGATTCATTCCAGGTCACATCTAAATGACTCAACATTTTGAGCAAAAAGGTTGTTTACACAATATACACATTCTTTACTTACAGAGCAAAATAAGCTTAACACTTTTATATTAAAAACCTGGGGTACAGTAGGATTAGTAGCACCATGAAAAATAATTCTTCCCCCAAACTGCAGTCTTTTATTTTACTCAGTGTGATTCTTCTCTTAATTGAATTTTTAATGTGCTGTTTTAGTAACTGGGAAAAATATATAATCTTCATCTTGTAATCCTTGGAGAAGTCATTCTGGACCCCAAAAGTAAATTCACTTCCTTATTTCTTTCATAAAAAAATAAGAAGCCTTGATCTGACATATTGCTGAGGTACATCTGAATCTTCATGGTCACTAGTCAGCATGCTCTCTTGGTCATATATATTAGCACCATTGGTGACAGCATTGGTAAAGTTGGGGAGAGTGAGACAATGCATCCTGGAAATTTTATATATATATATGTCACATTTAAAAACACAACAAATTCTTCAAAATGTTATGTCCTCTTCATGCACACTTGACATCGGCTAATACGTGTCCTCAAGTCTCCTGCTTTCAGTGTTTCTGACTGAGGTTTACTGGGAAATAAGAAAGAAGACAATTAGAATCACCCTCTTTGACTTTGATTCCTTACCTTTCTGATATTTCAATTCTGTTATTGATTCAAATCCATGCCCAAATATTCTGTTTGTGTTAAGTGGCTCCACTGATTGACTCAGTCAGTGGTTTACTTTTGAGCAATATGACCTGGGAATGACTCCCATAGACCAAGAGCCACTACTGGACAAAGGTATTTTTGTAACTGTTCTACCCACCAATGTTATCTTGTATATTTGTTTCTCCCTCTTTTTGATACCTTTCCTGGTATTCCTAGAATGAAAGAGATCCAGGTAACTGATGATCAATATCTGATAAGGACCATAAAAAAAGTATCAAGTAATGATAACTCAAAAGAACTATCACATAAAAAAATAAAGGTAACCTGACAACAAATTTTAGTAGATTGAAGTATCCTGAAGTGCAAGTATTATGTGTGATCTTATGCATTCATCAAAGCCTTGGATGAGAGCCTTTAAAACATTCTGGGGCCAGGCACAGTGGCACATGCCTACAATCCCAGCAGCTCAGGAGGCTGAGGCAGGAGGATCACAAGTTCAAAGCCAGCCTCAGCAACTTAGTGAGGACTTAAGCAACTTAGCAAGACCCTACCTGAAAATAAAAAAATAAAATGGGCTGGAGATGTGTCTCAGTGGTTAAGTGCACCTGGGGTCAATTACAGGTACCAAAAAACAAACAAAACCAAAAAATCAAAAAAAAAACAAAAAACAAAAAACCAAAAAAAAAAAAAAAAACAAATAAAAAAAGCATTCTGGGAAAGGAGATCATTGGATTGAGGTAGAGAACACAGATCACAGCTTCAATTCCTGGGGTGGTCTCATTCTAGTAGATGAGCTGCTGACTTGTTATTGAGCAGGTCACATAACATTTCCCTGTCTCTCTTTTGTTACTGAAGGAAGACTACTGAGCCATCTCTAACCCTACTCACTGATATTAGTCAGGTCTGAACTGAGATAGATAAATGAGGAAAACACACAAGAAAAAAGGACCCAGTCCAATAAATCCCCAACCACCCATGAATTTTCTCTTTCTTTCCTATCATCTCTGAAGGAAGCTTTGGAACTGAACTAAAGCCGTAAGTGCCTTACCTGAACATGTCTGACACATCTACAGTTGCCAGCCAAAAGCTATAGGAGTTGGCATAGTAGTTACACGTGCCCCGCCCATGACATTCGATGAAGGGAGCTGAACGAAACTCTTCCAAACAGGATCCAGGGGAAGCCAGGGCTTGACCTGAGCCCTCTGCCCCTGCACTTGTATGCTAGAAAACACAAGGAAAAATGTGCTACAATACCTATGTACCATAACAACTTAGGGAGTATCCAATGATGTGTAACTAGCTTAGTTTCACAAATTCAGGAGCAGAGGTAACAATAGCCTCCACATCAAGGGTAGTCTACAAAAGCAAATAGATAGTTTATGAAAATGTTACAGAAAATGCATGAGAGGGGACACAGTGCTTGGACGGAAGCTATTGGAGATTCAAACTTTTTATCGTGCAAGTTATAGGAATTCCTCAAACTGGAGAGAAATAAACATATGATGGACAGTGAGTTATGATGACAAAGGCAAGGAAGATTGTTTCATACCATCATGAAGGAATAACCAATCCATAGAGAATCCCATCCCTGAGGACAATGAGGAATCTGGATGGTCTGACTATGAACTGCAATCACCACAGCTGGAGCTTCACATACTGCACATCTGGTAAAGGAAAGGGAGAGAGAGTATAATTTATAGAGTGAGTATGTGGTAAATAGCAACACTGCTTCTTTGGAAGTCTTCCTGATAGGGAGGCCCATTAAGGTATCTTCAGGGCTCAGAAAAAGAGAAAGCAGCACTTTAAGAATTGTGTTTGCATAAGCACTATCTTCTAATAGACATAAAAAATATAAACCGAAACTGTAAACTTTTTTCAGGAAACTAGGAACCACTGCTATAGTATTTTCACCTTACATTCTGCCCTAATTTTTTTGTATTCAAGCTCCAATAGTCAAAGTGCTCTAAGAGTCTGATTTAGTGTACGGCATATACTATTTGCTATCAAAGTGCCCAAAGGGAGTAGGCATTTAGTGATGCTACAGCTGTGGTAAGAACAATGTCTGGTAAGCTGGATAAGACCCAAGCAGACACTTGCTTAACCTCTCCTCATTATTCTTAGTCCAAAGGATACTTATTAACCATTTGGCCATATCCACATAAGTACAACATATCCAGAACAGTGGGCAGGGGCCCAGGCACTTGGAAATGTGGCCAAAAAATTCAAAATCAACTAAAACGGCAATACAGTATGTACAGCTCAGTCTACCAGACTGTTAATAAGGGAACCTCTTGAAGTATGACTGAGCCCAACTTAGCCCAGTTTGCCTACATTTAGAGAACTTTTTACTCCTCAAAGTTAAGACTAACAAAACTATTGGTCACATATGCAAGCCCACACACACACATTCTCTAAGGATTTAGGCAAATACATTTAAAAGGACATCTTGAATTTAATGATAAGGCTGAATGAGGTTTAATCTTTATGTTCAATGTTACAGGAACTATACTTTCCAGTGATTCATCCTTTACAGTTATTAGAACCTTAGATCATGATCAGAATAAAAGTGCCAATATCCAACATTCCTGGGAGATTGAGCTAAATAGGGTTCCAAGGCTACAAAACCCCAGGAAATCCCTATTAAAAGTACTATTCTCCCCTTAGTAACTCATGGTCCAAATCTTAGCTTTTACTTTCTCCTTCCCACAGCTAATAAACTGCCAAATCCTATCTATTCTAATGATGTGATACATGTCCCCCACTGGAAGATCTAATCCATTCACATCAGGACTACGGCAACACCATCCAATCTAACTGGTCTCTTTATCTCATGACCATGCCTTCAGTAATACATGCTATAAACTGATGGCTTTTTAATCTTCCCTGAAGTATAGCTCAATAATTTGGGGGCCTCCTCGTAATATACCAACTAAATTCCAAGCTACAATTTGGAACTGAAAGTATCCTACCATCTGGGCCCATGCTAACTTTCTAATCATTTCTCTACATGCAACTGTTAAATACTATGTTCTAGCCACATTAATCTATTACTCATTCTCATTTTCTCTGCCTAGTATGTCTTTTCCTTTTATAATACCCTGTGCCTCAAATTCTTTCAATCCATCAAGGACAGACCAGTTAAAATACATTTCTTCCATACAGTGTAGATTTCTCCAGCTGGAAGTAAATCCATTTCCCTATGCTTTTGCTTCTACTTGATCTATCATAGCACATAGTCCAAGCCTGTCATATATCAGATTAGTTTATGTATATTTGTCTAATGACTAGAATATAGTTTTTGTATATTATACCATGTATATCACAGGACCTGGTAAAAAGCAGCTCTGCACTAGATACAGATCAAAGTAAATACTGAACTAAATATTAGAAAGCAGCATTGTTTACTTAACTGGGAGGAGTATCATTAGATAATTAGTTATAGACTAATTTCTTTTTTTTATATTTATATATTTTGTTTTAGTTGTAGGTGGACAAAATACCTTTATTTTATTTTATTTTATTTTATTTTTTTATTTACTTATTGATTCATTGAACACAAATGGAGGGGTTGGTAAAATCAAAAGCCAAAACAGTGCCTCACCGACTAATGAATGGCTGGATGCTCTCGCCCTTCAGGGGTTCCATGCTCATTGGCATGGGCTCTGGGGTAGAAAGCCAGTACGAGTAGTCATTTCTTGAAGCAAAGTTGCAAACATTATTGATGTTGCAGAACATGAAAGGCATGGTACTAAAGCGACGAAGGCAGCTGCCAGCTGTCCCTAGGAAGAATTGGAAAGAGAAAGATGAAGGACTGCATTGTGATGATACTTTAATTTCTTCTAAAACAATAACAAACAACCTTCAAAAAGAAAGACAGCATTTCTGAGATAATACATGTACTTTATTTCTTAAATTCTAAGATTTACTCATATTTTAACATTTCTAAAATCAGGATATATTTTACAATTTATGCAGAGATCTCATTACAAATTACCCAGTGCTGTTTTCAAACTGGTGATGCATCTTGTAAGCAATAATATATTATGGAAAATATCTGGTAATTTATTATGTAAAAGTGAAAGATGCACACTGAATCCTTATAGTAATATTTCCTACTCCAGGTTGTCCTCTCTTCTAAGACATTCCCATGTGTCTTGTGTGGGTTAGCAATCTCTTTAAACTTGGAGACAATAATAGTGCTGACCAATTGGTACAGCAACCACAGATAGGTTTGGAGGTGAATAAGCAAAAAGGAAAAAATAAGAGAGGAAAGAAGGATGGAGGAGAAAACAAAGAAAAGGAAATAGACTTTGAATTTCAGAGCAGGTAGAGGCAATAAACATTATCTTCTCAAGTAACTGAGTCTTTGTTTTCATTCACTTACAAAAAGATGATAAAAATTAGGTACCCTCTCACATATGATATCTATATTTTCATGAGAAGTTAAACTGAAACCATGCAAGTATTAAGCTATTAGTTATTGTCTCTCAGCTCCAAATCCACCCTTTATAGTCTACTTAATAATAACAGAGGCTACAGACAACTTTTCTACATTGCCAGTTGTCATTGCTGGTGTCTTCTGAATGTTGATATTAAAAAACAGATTTTTGCATCACTCTTAAGTACATCAAAAGTAATGATCTGAAATTTAACATTACCATTTAAAAATGAGTGAAATCATTTTTAACAGTTGGAAATTATACATTGTTCCTTTTGTTTTTGGCAATTATATTTCAATTTCATTACTTTCACACAGTTTAATTCTAATGCATTTTTTTTTTATTTTGGGGAGTCTTTTACTGATCATCCTATTATATTTTATTGAAACAAAAATTTAAATGCAATAACTTTGTTAAACTTTCCATGATCGTAGTCTTTATGGGTTGAGTATTTCATTTTTATTTATTTATACTTTTATTTTGCAGTACTGGGGATTGAACCCAGGTATGCCTTAACACTGAGCTATGTCACCAGTCCTATTTATTTATTTATTTATTTATTTATTTATTTATTTATTTTTTGCAGTGCTGGGGATTGAACCCAGGGCCTTGTGCTTGCGAGGCAAGCACTCTACCAACTGAGCTATATCCCCAGCCCCAGTCCTTTTTATTTTTGAGACGGGACTTACTAAATTGCTGAGGCTGCCTGCAAACTTGCCATACTTCTGCCTCAGTCTCCCAAATTGCTGAGCAGACAGGCATGTTTTAAATATTTTATTTTCTTTGTAAGCTAGACTCCATCAGTGAAGAGAGTACAAAAAAGGAGGAGAATTTTGTGGGAGAAAGACTAGATAAAATTATCTAAATGTATTAAATTAACTAGCAATTTGATATTTAATTCAACTTATTTAATGTTATTTTGAATATAGATCCCTTTCTCTTTGTATTTCATTTTTTTCTTGCAGTGCTGGGGATTGAAGCCAGGACCTCAAGCATGCTAGGCAAGCACTCTAATACTGAGCCACATTTCTAGCCCTGCATTACTTTTTATGATTTCATAGTGCTTGAAAACTTCTAATGGTTTTCTACGAACCTGAAAGATCATCATGATTATTATTAATTCACAAATGATTAAAAATAAAGACATTATAAATTTTGGTAATTACTAAACAAAAAGGCAAACTTTTACTACAAACATCTTTGTTTTCTCTCCCTTTCTTTCTTTTTTTGAGGTGCCAGGGAACTGAATTCAGGGCCTCATGGATGCTAGGCATGCTACCACTGAGCAATACCACTAGCCCCAGAAATATATTTCTAAATGTGATGGATCAGAACCGAGTTATAGGATATCAGTGAATGGAGACTTTAACAAGATTGTTATCTTGTATTGTCTCTTTGAATTTTAAATTTCACAGTGCTTAAAATTTCTCATGGTGTCATATTAACCTGATAGGTTAGAGTCAAAGTTTACAAGTTTGATTATAAGTGAGGCTGTGTCAATGAAGAGAGAATGGACAAAAAAGGAGAAAAATTTTATGGGAGAAAGATTAGAGAAAAATATTTAAAGATACCATTTAATTAATTAGATATTCACTATTTAAACTTGTCTAAGAATAACTTATTAATTTAATGAAGATTTGTCAATTATAAAATTAAAAAGGATGTAACATGAAGTAAAAGAGAAAAAGAAAACAAGAAAGATTAAAAGGAGAAAAGTAAGATGAAATATAGAAAAGAGGGAAAAGAAAGATGGGCAGACATCTTTCTACTTTATTTGGATGCATAAATTTATCTGTAGCCATTGGCCTCCCCTTTTTTTCTACTCTGATGAGCCATAATTGGCCAGTGGGTATGGCCATATGCCCTGGGAACAGAGTGAGCAGAGCAGAACTCTGGGGTTCTACTGCCAAACTGTTTTCATAAAATGAATGGCCCAGCCAAAGAGACCTCAGGAAGCCTCCAACTATAGTTGTCCCAGAAACTAGGAATCCAGACTATCTTAAAATGTCTTTATGTAGGCAAATGTGATAGTGAATTCTAAATAGGAGCCCTGGGTCAAATAATGGGATCTCAACATCCAACATCAAAATTCCAGGGAAAGAAATGTTGAGTATGAAAGAGTCCTTGAAAGTCATCCAGTCCAGCTTCATTCCATCAACCAAACTATCCATACCAGGATAGAAAAGATACATGGAAACACATTAAAGAAATAGATTCTATATGGAAATATGATGTTTTATATAACTTTAAATTACTCTGATAACATTTTATAAAGCTAAGACATTGTTTTAGGGACTACAAATAAGCATACTTAAGCAATGACCTTACTTTCTTTGATCTAGGAACCAAGAGAATCTTCAGAATTTATCTTTCAACTTGATGAAGACCAGTCTCAGAGAAAAGGAAACTATCGTCCATGATAGTTTATAAACACTGCCCACTCAGGCAGCTGCTAAACTGTAGAAAGCAGTTTAATTTTCCTTAGTAACTAAGCTAACTGAAAGTAAATGTGGCCCTTTTGAAGATACTTTGCTTAAGGCCAAGGAATGTACCTCACACTAACTCATTAATGCCTTTAGTTTATATTTAAATATTACTTATTTAAAAATCACAGGAAATACATTCAGTTACCCTTGACATAGTCTGAAATTTCAAATCCCCAAAAGAAAAGGGTGGCCTACCTTATCCAAGGTTACCCTAGAACCCTACAGGATTTTCAAAACAAAAATGCACAATAAGAAATAAGATGCCAATTATCTTACCTAAGTCTTGACCATGGGCTCTTTTATTTCCTTGTACATAAAGGAGAGAAAAGCCTTCATAGATCTGGACTGTTCCCTGTGGGCATTGGGGTGCTTCAGTTGTTTGACTGTGGCGAGTGATGAGGAATCCATGAGCAATAGAGGAGGTTCCTGGAGGACCTGGGGGACCTTGCAATCCATCTGGTCCTGGGGGACCATCCAAACCACGAGTACCTGTTTCCATGAAATCGTCAGTTTTCAAGACTAAGAAAGATCTGACCCACTATATGGCTACTTACAAAACATAGTGACCTCATATAATTAGTAAATTTATTGAATATTTATAGTGTCTACAAAGGCATAATAATATTTCATGAGCACCAACTACAAGTAACAATCAGATGGTTTCTGTCCTGAAAGAAATTTGAATGTATTTCTTTTTCCTCTAGCATTGCTTGAAGACATTAGGCACTAAAATAGTAGGTTAGTAAAACTATGGATGGGAAGAAGTGATGCTTTTGGGGAGCCTCTATATTATCTATTCTCTTGCTATACTAAAGAAGTTTGAATCCCATGACCATATTTCAACAGCTGTTTTGATTATCAAGGAAAAAGGAAGGGTGTTGTTTCTATAGGTCTGCCAGTTTCAGTGCTGAAAAACACTTTCCTTTGACTCTGAGTAATTCTTCTCAAGCATACCTTGATGTTTAGAAAATAGGCACAGTATTTAAAAAGCCTTTTCAAAATGTCTATTTATTTTTTAAAAGTATTTTTGTTTGTTTGATTATTGGTACAGAGGATTGAACTCAGGGGCACTTTACATTGAGCTACATCTACAGACCATTTTATTTTTTATTTAGAGACAGGGTCTCATTAAATTGCAGTGGCTGGCCTTGAACTTGGGATCCTCCTGCCTCCGCTTCCACAGGTGCTGGGATCGTAGGTGTGTGCCACAGTTCCTGGCCCAAAATGCCTATTTCAATTGATCACTGGCTCCCCTTTGCCATTCAGCCTCTTCATTTGAGCTTACTTAAAATTTTGCTTTGAATACAGGTGTTTAACCACTATGTATGTATAGACTTGTATTTTTAAAAAACTTCATCATAGCAATACCTGTGAGAAGGATGACAACAACTTGTTTTTTTCCCTGGAAATATGAAAGTAATAAATTGGAAGGCTTATGTCTCTAGGAAGGCCATATGTATTATCACTCTGCCTTGTTGCCACTGATATTTTTTGCCAATACAAATTCTTTATGCTTATATTATTTAAACTTATATTTATATTGTTGAGAGTTGCTAACATACATCAGGAGTCTACTGAGTTTATGATCTTCTATTCCTATTTTAGCACTCTTTCATTAGTATTTTTAAATATTACAAGTGGACTCAAATTCTTTTTGGAAATAGGCTGACGAAAGATGGAAATTTAGTAGATACCAGTCTCAATATTATCAGGAGCACCTTATTATTGAGTGATCTCCAATATGGGCATATCAATATATCCTTTCAGCATAAGATGTCATCATGACTGTCAAAGGTCTATGGGGATCACTTAAACATTTCATTTACATGTACTACATTTGGGAGTGACATTATGACTTCCTGTGATATTTTCAAATGTGGAAGGATGCATTAATAGTTCCAAGGTGGACAAGGGATTTAAATCAACACACTGAAATGAGCAGAATAGGTAATTACTTTGAGTACCTGGAGGAAGATCTGAGTTTTCCAGTGCTCTACGTACATAAATAAAAGCAACCATTTGTGGCAAATCTCCTGGGACTTGCCTGGGGCGGGGAGCAGTTTTGTTTTGTTTTTCCCAGCTCCCGATTCACCAGCCAGCTCTGTTTCTCAAAAGGAAGATCTCACAGCTCTAAGTGGAGGCCTATATCCTGAGGCCTCCCAGACTTAAAGAGCACCATCAACAGCACTGTTTTAGTTGTCTTACCTGGCTGACCTGGCAGACCTGGGTCTCCTTTGCGCCCTCCGGCACCATCAAAGCCAGGGAGTCCATTGCGTCCAGGATCTCCTGGAGGGCCAATTGGACCTACAGGAAAAGAAATGGGATTTTCAAATATGGATAGAAAAAGTCTATATCCAAATAGATGTAGCATACTTAAGGCTCGTGAGACACTAAATTCAAATTCTGGTTTTATCTTAGATCAAGAGAAATGAAGAAATAGCTCAGACGAAAAAGGCAGACAAGGATTCAGCCTTAGTTTAAACATTCTATTTGCCTCTAAGGAGATCCCCTTAATATGACAGTTGTACTCTCTTCACCTTCAGAACCAGACAGAAAGGCAGGTCCCAATTTTTGTTATCTATCCCACCACAGGTAGGCTTTTACTCCCAGACACACTTATTTTATGGAAACACAGACACTGAATAAAAGGAAAAAAGATTGTAGTTGTACAACCAAAGTTGGCTATGAGCATAGATTCAAATGGCCAACTAGACCAAAGTGAGTTTTAAATCAAGGGGGAAAGTGGTGCAGGCCTGTAATCCCAGTGACTCAGGAGGCTGAGGCAGGAGGATCACAAGTTTGAAGCCAGCCTGAGTGATTTAGAAAGAACCTATCTCAAAAATGAAATGAAATGAAATAAAATAAAATAAAATAAAATAAAATAAAATAAAATAAAATGGGCTGGGTATGTTGCTCAGTGGTAGAGTACCCAGGGCTCAATCTGCAGTACTGCAGAAAAAAAAAAGGTCAAGGTAGGTCTGGGGAAGAAGTTAAGCGGTCCAGCACATGCATGAGGCCCTGTGTTTGATCCCAGGTTCCATTTCCAGTGCCACATCTGTCTATTGGGTGAGGTGGAGAACGCACTAGACCTTGAGTGCAGGTCCATTTCTTTACAGGGTTCTTAGCATTCATCTTTCAAATGACAATGACTAGAACAGCAAAATGGAAAACCACTAGGGTTAAAAGAAATTCCAGCATAAGAAATTAACATTTTTAAGTAAAAAGAAAATGGGACCTGTGGTGTTCTAGTATTTTACTAGTTGCTGAGACACTATTATCAGAGACAAACTGACATGTAAAAGGGAAACCTGTAAAATGTTTTCAAGTAGACAGGCTTAAAATCATGATTGACAAAGGTACCTGGTAAACCTTGAGGGCCTGGTAGTCCTGGTGGACCTTTTAATCCAGGCTGGCCCGGGACCCCTGGAGGACCAGCATCTCCTTTGATTATAATACTTTGTCCTGAAGGACCAGGTAATCCAGGAGGACCTAAGAGGCATAACATACAAATGTGAAGGTGGGGAAGAGAAAAGTCAAAAGAAATTGATGCCAAAGTGACCTAAGATCAGTATAACAATTGGTATGAAAGAAACAAGTTATATGTATTTGACCAATGCCCTATCCAACATAAATCTGTTGGGAACACTACCATTAACTCACCCAGAAGACAGAAAAAATAATTCTCTTAGGGCCAATAGAAAAAAGGGGCATATCGTCCCTATTTTTGAGTCTTGAACATTTCTCAAGTACTAGAAAGTCTAATCTATTATGAAGCTGCAAACACTGTCAGGGGAAGACAATCTCATTCCCTTACAAGTCCATTCTGCTTCTGATATTGTTTGCAATTCTTTATTTGTTGTATTTGTCAAGGGACCCACTGAACTAGTAGGGAAATTTAGCAGATACCCTCTTTTATAGTTTATAGGAAACCTCCACAAGCCTCTTAGCAAGACAAACTGTTTTAATATAAAAAGAAACATACATATGTGACTTGTTCTTGTGATCTGCTCAATTGAAAGTGTAAAAGCCAATAAAATCTCAATTAAAACATTCTTGTTGATCCTGTATCTAAAATTTAAAAGGTCTACAATCAACATTGCATTAATAAAATAATTTAAGACATTAGTGAACTGTGGATTTAGATGCATGACAGTTTGGCTGAATGACAGAATGACTGTTCAAATTCTTTAATGTGTCTAAGCATCAGTCATAACTAGCTTCAGGAATAATTCTTCTTACCTGGAGGGCCGATAAGACCTGGTTCCCCCTCAGGGCCAGTTGAACCAGGTATTCCAGTGGGTCCTTTCATGCCTGAAAAGAAGGTACATATCATTGTACATCAAAGCAACAGAGGCAGTCTTTACTCAGACTAATCAGAAAATGGGTATCTTGGCCCAAAAGAGTTTCATTTAAAGGAAAACCTCAAAACATCCCTTCAAATACCTGGGAATCCTGGAACACCAGGGAGACCAGGATCTCCTTTCATTCCATTGAGACCTGGCCGGCCAGGATTACCCTAAATAAATAAAATCATCAGTGTTAGAAAAAAATTGAGGGGAGGAATTGAAGTGAGGGTAGAGTTAATGAAGAATGGCATATAGCACTTTTTCTAGTGTGTGTCTAGATTCAAATTCCAATGTCACTTCTTATTACTTTATGGGACTCGAGTTGATTAACCTCATTGATCCATAATTTTCTTATCTTTAACATGGAGAAAATAATAGTTCATCTTTTCTGAGAAAGCATTTGACAAAATACAACATCCCTTCATGCTCAAAACACTAGAAAAAATAGGGATGGTAGGAACATACCTGAACATTGTAAAGGCTATTGATGCTAAGCCCACTGCCAACATCATTCTTAACGGAGAAAAACTAAAAGCATTCCCTCTAAAAACTGGAACAAGACAGGGATGCCCACTGTCACCACTTCTATTCAACATTGTGCTGGAAATGCTAGCCAGAGCAATTAGACAGACCACAGAAATTAAAGGTATACGAATAGGAAAAGAAGAACTCAAGCTGTCTCTATTTGCTGATGACATGATCCTATATTTAGAGGATCCAAAAAACTCCACCAAGAAACTTTTAGACCTAATTAATGAATTTAGCAAAATAGCAGGATATAAAATAAACACACATAAATCAAATGCATTTATCTACATGAGCGATGAATCATCTAAAAGTGAAATGAGGAAAACAACTCTGTTCACAATAGCCTCAAATAAAATAAAATATTTGGGAATCAACCTAACAAAAGAGGTGAAAGATCTCTACAATGAAAACTACAGAACATTAAAGAAAGAAATTGAGGACCTTAGAAGATGGAAAGATCTTCCATGTTCTTGGATAGGCAGAATCAATATAATCAAAATGACCATACTTCCAAAGATGCTGTACAAATTTAATGCAATTCCAATAAAAATTCCTATGACATTCCCCACAGAAATAGAAAAAGCAATCATGAAACTCATATGGAAGAACAAAAGACCCAGAATAGCCAAAACAATCCTGGGCAGGAAGAATGACGCAGGAGGTATCACAATACCAGACCTTAAACTCTACTATAGAGCAATAGTGATAAAAACAGCATGGTATTGGCACCGAGATAGACAGATAGACCAATGGTACAAAGTAGAGGACCCAGAGACAAACCCATGTAAGTACAGTTATCTCATACTAGACAAAGGTGCCAAAAACATACAGTGGAGAAAAGATAGCCTCTTCAACAAATGGTGCTGGGAAAACTGGAAATCCATATGCAATAAAATGAAATTAAACCCCTATCTCTCACCCTGTACAAAACTCAACTCAAAATGGATCAAGGATCTAGGAATTCAACCTGAGACTCTACCAAATAGAAGAAACAGTAGGCCCGAATCTTCTTCATATTGGCTTAGGACCAGACTTTCTCAACAAGACCATCAGAGCGCAAGAAATAAAAGGAAGAATCAATAAATGGGACGGGTGCAAACTAAAAAGCTTTCTCTCAGCAAAAGAAACAATCAAGAATGTGAAGAGAGCCTACAGAGTGGGAAAAAATCTTTTCCACACACACTTCAGACAGAGCACTGATCTCCAAAATTTATAAAGAACTTACAAAACTGTACACCAAAAATGCAAAGAGCCCAACCAATAAATGGGCTAAGGAACTGGACAGACACTTCACAGAAGAGGATATACGGGCTATTAACAAATGTATGAAAAAGTGCTCATCATCTCTAGTAATTAGAGAAATGCAAATTAAAACTACCCTAAGATTTCATCTAACTACCATTAGAATGGCTATTATCAGGAATCCAAGCAATAACAAGTGTTGGTGTGGATGTGGGGAAAAAGGCACACTTGTACATTGCTGGTGGAGTTGCAAATTGGTGCAGCCACTCTGGAAAGCAGTATGGAGATTCCTCAAAAAACTTGGAATGGATCCACCATTTGACCCAGCTATCCCACTCCTCGGTTTATATCCAAATGTCTTAAAATCAGCAAAGTATAGGGATGCAGCCACATCTATGTTTATAGCTGCTCAATTCACAATAGCTAGATTGTGGAACCAACCTAGATGCCCTTCAATTGAAGAATGGATAAAGAAACTGTGGTATATATACAAAATGGAATATTACTCAGCCATAAAGAAGAATAAAATTATGGCATTTGCTGGTAAACGGGTGGAGTTGGAGAATATCATGCTAAGTGAAATAAGCCAAGCCCAAAAAACCAAAGGCCAAATGTTTTCTCTGATCAGTGGATGCTGATACCTAATGGGGGTGACGTGGGGGTGTGGCAGGGGTTATTGGGGGGATAGGAAAGAATGGAGGAAGTATGGATGGTGTGGAGGAAAATGGAATGGGAGGGGATGGGGCAGGAAAAATAGTAGACTGAGACACACAGTACTACCCTATGTAACTGTGTGAATAAAAAATAAATTTAAAAAATAAAGTTACATTGAGATAAAAAAATAATAGTTCATCTACTTCATGCAGTGGCAGTGATGTTTAAATGAGATAGTTCATATTAACTCTTCAGAAAATTGACTGGCATGGTATGTGTTTTAATAATCAGTTAACTATTATTTTATTATTAACAAACCCTTCCTTTTTAGTGTAGATTTGTGGTGATGAATGCCTGGATTAGAATTACATGTAGAAAAGATACAGTTTGAAAGACTTAGTAGCAAAGTATTGTAGGACCTATTATTTTATTGGGTTTCAGAGCCATAAAAAGTGTGGAAAGAAAAAGAGTAGAAAATTGCTCTAGAATGTACCTAAAGGAAGAATATGGAATAGCAAGGTCATTTAAGAGGCTATGGCAATTGGGTCTGGTGACATGTGACTGTAATCACAGCAACTTGGGAGGCTGAGACAGGAGGATTGCAAGTTAGAGGCCAGGCTCAGCAACTTCATGAGACCCTGTCTTAGAATATAAAATAAAAAGGGCTGGGAATGGAGTTCGGTGGCAGAGTGCCCCTGGGTTCAATCTCTAGTACTAGAAAAACAAGAGTATGATATAGTTCTTCTCCTGGTGAAAGATGCTCCTAGGTATTGGGTCCTAGAGACTTTTGCACTATTCCAAATGTGGAACAATGAAGCTCATATTAGTAGGAATGAAAAGGGGTAAGTCAAGAATATCTTATGCCAAAATATAAGAAAATGCCCAAGAAAAGGCGACAGAAAGTCATAGGATTCAGTTCAAAGAGTCTTTCAAATCTGGGACAAAGAAAGCACGAATATAAGTAATGGTTTAAAAAATATGTAAATCATTGAAAAAAACAAGACTATGTCAGTCTATACTGACATGAAGTTTGTAAATAAATAGGAGAGCAGGCAGGGCTCTTGCTTACAGTAGGGTTGACTGGTATATGTGGAGGGAGTGTTAGAGTTGGGGAAAATTATGATATTGCCACCATCCCAATAGAAATGGGTTGAGGCAAAAATCATTGATAGATGTTAAATGTAGGGAAATTTTCATGGGGAACAGTCTATTTGCATGATCTTAATGTCCTTTCCCCCAGGTTTGCTTATTAGATCTAAGGGGAAAAATGCAACCATACAGAGGAGAAATTGGACAACAATCTGATTGGGTTTTCAAAATTAAGATAGCAAATGAGGAGCAAAGGGACATTGGGTCTCCTTATTTTTTACCCTGAGATAGACACAATATCACTCATGTAGTATTCCACCTGAAGATGCATAACCTGAATCTAATTATAAAGAAACATCAGAGAAAAGGAGTAATCTAATTTTTAAATGGGAGACTTTAATTTTTTGAATTATTCATTTATATATTGGTACTTGAGATTGAACCCAGAGGGGCTTTACCACTGAGCTATATCCCAAGTACTTTTATTTTAATTTTTTAAAATTTTGAGACATGGTCTCTCTAAGGACCTTGATAAATTCCTGAGGCTGGCCTTGAACTTGTAATCCTCCTTCTTTAGCCTCCAAGTAGCTGGGATTACAGGCATGTACCACGGTGCCTGGCTGCAATATATTTTTTTAACGTTAAGGTTATGAAAGGAAAAAGAAGAGGCTTAAGAACCATGACAGATTAGAAGAGAGTAAGGAGACATGACAATCACATGATTTGGTATAGATCCTGTACTAGAGGAAGAAATGCTAAAAAGGACATTACTGGGTTAGCAGAAATGACTAGGATAATTAAAGGTAGAAATTAAAGTACTATTTTGATGATCAATTTTCTGAAATTAATAAATATACTATAGGTTTCTTAAGATGGCATTTAAAAAATTTTAGTTGTAGATGGTCACAATACCTTTATTTTATTTATTCATTTTTATGTGTGCCGAGAATCGAACCCAGTGCCTCACACATGCTAGGCAAGTACTCTACCACATCCCCAACCCCTTAAGATAGCATTTTTTTTTGTGGTACTGGGGATTGAACCCAGGGGCACTTAAGCACTGAGCCACACCCCCAGCCCTATTTTGTATTTTATTTAGAGACAGGGTCTCACTGAGTTGCTTAGCGCCTTGCTAAGTTGCTGAGGCTGGCTTTGAACTCACGATCCTCCTGCCTCAGCCTCCCAAGTGCTGGGATTACCAGCGTGCGCCACCATGCCTGGCTAAGATAGCATTTTTAATCTTAGTAAATATGTACTACAGCATTTATTGGTAAAATACTGTAATAGATGCAACTATACTGTTTCAGGAAATACGTTTGTATATACTCATGTGTATGCATATATATTTACACAAACACATACATACATGATACAAAGAAAGAGCAAATGAGGCAAAATTCATCAGTCAGTAGATTTTAATGCAGAGGTACATGGGAGAAGAATGAGGTAGGAGTAAATAAAGAATAAATAGGAGGGCTGGGGACGTAGCCCAGTTGGTAGAGTGTTTGTCTTACAAACACAAGGCCTTGGGTTCAATCCCCAGCACCGCAATAAATAAATAAATACATAAAGGACTAAATTTTTAAGTCTACATGATGAGAAGAGTGATGATGCCATGGGGAAAAGGTTAGGTATCCGAAAACTTGAAGAGCCACTACCTTCCAGATGGTTTTTTTCCTGCTCTAAAGTAACCTTCACAGTTAGAAGACAGCCTAGACTATGAAAACTACCAACAATCTGATTGAATATATGAAAGCAGTTTTGAGGATTCATAAAGAAGTATGTGACCCTCTGGATCACTGAAACCAAGGTAGAAAGCACAGGAGTGGATATGCTATTGCTGTTTTTGTAGGTGCAGACAGAAAACTATCATGTCTGTTTTCCTCATAGACACAAAGCATAGGGGTGCAAAGGAACTGACATTTGCCGCTAACTATGTAATTTCAAAGTCTAAAATATTCCCACTTACCGTAATTTCTTTCCTATGGGTGGACTCATGCACATGCAATGTTCTGATATACTTGTCTCCTTTGCTTTCACTGAAAGGGAGGTGTCTTTTGAAGACCGATTTATTTAGTTGGAAGACTATAGGAAACTTCCCTTCACCATGTTTTCAGTTCGCCAGTGAGCAATACTTAGAGCTTTGTCAGATGAATGCTAATTAGAATGTTACAGCTTAGAATTCTCATTTTGAATGCAAACACCCATACTCCTCTCTTAAACTTCTATTCCCATTTCCTACCGGAAGTCCTGGTGGTCCTTGATCTCCTTTCAAACCAGGCAAGCCAGGTGGCCCAGGTGGACCTGGGTTTCCCCTCTCTCCTTTGATACCTCCATTTCCAGGTAGACCCCGGGGACCTTCCGGACCTGGTAGACCTTGATAATGCACAACAAATGGGCACATTTCATTACAGTATACAAGTAGCATAAATATCAGGCTTTCAAAATATTAATAATCTTTTTAATATTTTGTGGGATAAAATTGAGATTACATTAAAATATACAGATTTATGCTGATTCTCTTCCTGATGTAAATTGGACTGAGTTATTTTTGCTATTAATTCTGGTTTGTAGATCTTTTGACTCATAATTATTGTCTATTAAACCCACAAAACTGTAAAGAAAGGACTTGGGACATATTTATGTTTGCTTCTATAATTCCTAATAAAGTGTCTTAAACTGAAATGAAATAGACAGAGTGGAGCACTATTTTCAAATTGAAGAATGCACAAATCAGAATAACCTGGAGGGCTTGTCAAACTCCTGGGCCAGATCAGTAAACTGGATGAAGGGGACAGAGGAAGAGGAAGAAAGGATGGGGAAAAAGAACAGTGAAATGATTCTGAGCGACCTTTTGTATGTGTATGCATGAATGTGGCACAATTGGACCAAGCATCAGGTGTGTCCACAGGACATTAATTTAAAAACAAAAGAAGTAAACAGTAAATGGATTGAAGAGGGATGACTGGAGTGGAGGGAGGGAAGCGCGAGGGGGGGACTGAATTGGAATGCATTGTTCCATGCTTTTGTGATTATGTCAAGTTCTATCCGAAAAAAGTGTAATTAAAAAGAAAAAAAATTCTGGGTCCACCCCCAGAATTTCCGCTTCAGTAAGACTAGGGAGGGGTCAAAGAATTTGCATTCTAATGAGAGCCCAGAAGAAGCTGGAGCTGCTAGTTGCGGGATCACACTTAAAGAACCCCTGCTGTAGGGTCATTAAGGATCAAAGCCATTTGTCTCCCTGTGATTAAAAGTAAGTTACTTGGGACTGGGGGTATAGCTCTGTAAGTGGAGTGCTTGCCTACCACCTGTGAGGCCAAGTTGGATCCCCGGCAAAGAATGCATTGAAAAGAGAGGGAAAAAAAAAACACACACACATACAAAAAACTGCTCTATTTGTAAGAACTTACATTTATTCAGCTTTTGTTACTATGCAATTAAGATATTTAAGCAATATAACTTTAATTTCATTTTAGGGATGTGGTTGATACATGGGAATATTTTTAAATGTCAGAAATTTACTGATTTACTACTCTTAAAATTTATTTAAAAATATTTTCATGGGCTGGGGATGGAGCTCAGTGGTCGAGTTGTTCCCTAGCATGCACAAGATCCTGGGTTTGATAGATTTGTTCATTTTTTTTTATTTGTTGTACTGGGGATTGAACCCAGGGCCTCATGCAAATATATCTTGTAAACAAATAAAATAATTTGAAATGGGATTCTAATAACTTTTTTTTTGCGGGGGGGGGGGGGGGAGGTATCAGGGATTGAATCCACAGGTGCTTAAACTCTGAGCTATATCCCCAGCACATATTCAAGATCCTCCTGCCTCAGCCTCCCAAGCTGCTGGGATTACAGGCCTGTGCTACCATGCCCGCCTAAGCCTTCTTCATTATGCTATGTTTTAAACCTGTCTTTCTAAATGAAGATACTGTTAGGAGACAGACAGATGAGGATGGTGGGATCACAACGTTAAGAGAATAATTCTATAAAATGGGCCCATTATGCTGACCAACACATGCTTTCTTTTCCAAGAAGCAATTTACTTGCAGCCCTGTCTGACCTCAGTGGACAGGACATGTCACACTCCTCAGCAAACTACCTGTTAACTGTGGGAGAAATGCAGGCCCAAAATAATGTTGATAAGAGAAACCCAAGTCACCCTGAAGGGGAAGTCTTTTGTGACCATATCCTGAAACTCAGGGAGATACGGATAATTCCTCCTAATAATAAAATCTGTAAGAATATATGGTTAAGAATCCAATTAGAACCAGTCAGCATGGGCCAAGGTAACATAGAGTTGTCACAGCAATGGGGACTTGAAATTCTGTTGTTCCCCTGTTGTCAGTCAAATTCAAGAAGTGGATGTGGGTGGGACACTCTGGAGACTTCATTGAGATTGTCAATAAAACAAAGTGCAGGAGAGGCCTCAGAGAGTGGGTGACTATCCCCTTTCCCTATCCCTTTAAAAATTCATTCCTTCTACTCTGAGTGAAATGTCTGAAATCTTTCTGATTTTATGGCATGAATAGGAGTTTGAAGGGGGGTGGGGGGATCTTTGTGCTCCCTCATTTTCGCAGAAGGCCCGGCCCTGTCACAATACCAGATCCATTAAGCACCAGGGAAAACTTAACATTGGTCAAGTATTTTGACAGCAGATGGGAAATAGGTGTTATTTATCTACAGAGTGACTGGTGGTTAAGGCTGAGATTAAATATTCTGGACTTAAAAACTTACAAAGTCCTAAATAATGAATGGTGCATAGCTAACATACCTATTCTCCTCTGATAGTCTTGGTTCTTTACTGATTTCAACCAAAAAAATGAAAATATGTAGATGCTATTATTATTTTTTTCTGATGTTGTGGATCAAACCTAGGACCTTTTGCATGTGACAGAAACACTCTACCACTGAACAACAAGCCCAACCCCTATAGATATTACTCTTATGGAACTATAATAGGCATGTGAATTTAGAATACTTAGTTCATGTTTACATATGGACAAAGGGTCATCTTTTTGATCTGAGGTTAAATTTGGACTTTAGTTCCATTCCCTGATACTCTCATAACTCAGAATCAATAGTTCCATATTAACAAGACAGAATGGCATAGTCATTATGAAATTGGACCCTGGAGTACAAAGCTGGGTTCAAACCCCAGCAGCATTGGTTATTAGCTGTTTGGCCTTAAGCATGATTATTAATCTTTTTGCTTTCAATTTCTTCTATAAAATGAAAGCAAGAATACCATATACTTTACTGTACTGAAAGGATTTAATGAAATAACATGTACAAATTACTTAGTAAAGTGTCTGGCACATAGTAGAAACTAAGAAAGTATTGTTTTTATAGTTATTATTACCGTTATTTTTGGGTGCTGGTAATTGAACCCAGGGGCCCTTTACCACTGAGTTACATCCCCAGCCCTTTTATTTATTTAGTTTTTAAATTCTGAGATAGGGTCTTAATAAGTTGTTGAGGACCTTGCTAATTTGCAAACCTCCTGCCTCAGCCTCTCAAGTTGCTGTGATTTCAGGTGTGCACCACTGTACTCAGCTGCTATTATTATATCTATTATTACTAAAACAGAATGAACATATTTAAAATATGAGCCTGTTTTTAATCTTTCAGTTTTTTATATAATTTCAAAATGTAACATGACTGCAACCAGCATTTGAGAAAGATAAAGCAGGTTCACAACAGTATAATAATTGTCTTTATCTATAAACAATTTCATTCAAATAATCTTTTTAGCCTGGCAACCAGACAACACAAAAATTCCCTTCTCAATCATACGGAAAGGGTTGGGGTTCTCTGTACTTAAAAAATGCCCAAAGACATGGTTGCTTAGTTAAAATGTAGTGTATAGGGTTTTCTAAGCAAATTGTTAGCTTGTATGATTTAAACCAGATAACAGGTAGCAAATAAGCTTATTAAGAGAAAAACTATTTGTGAATCACCCTGATGACCACAAGGAAGATTTAAGATGGGGAAAAAAGCATTCTCTGACAACTGACCATCTTTCCCAGTTAAGTTACCAGCACTGTATCATTTGAAAAACCAAACAGAAAAGGGGGGGGGCATTGTTCTTTTTGCAATTAAAAGGAAATATTGGGAATTTTACAAGTTAATTCAGACCTGCTGTTCAGAGTTCCCTAAATTTATATTACTGAGTTATTAATGACATAAGAGACATATAGGTTTTATTTTGAACAATATTCAAAAGTTTCTCTTTTCCCTTACTGAAGAGACATGAACACATAGATCAGGGCGATGTAAGCCACCCCCAAATTGAAGGAACTGAAATTAATATGCAGAGATTATAAAAGGGCCAGATGCCTGCCTAAAATAATGTCAATGCAATATTGAATGTAAAAATCAAGTGTGTTTTCATTTAAAATTCAACCTGTCTTTATATAGGATTATCTATTATAAATAATCAAAACCATGAAGACCTGATATGATTTCAAACACAATTATACATAACTCATATTACTTGTGCCAGAATGCTAAAACTCAAGCAGATTTTGTTTGAGGATTACAACACTCTTCAACAACTTCTGAATTATAGCAAATGCAGTTCTCTTATCACACATATTAGGCATTAAAAACAACAAACAACAACAACAAAAAGAATTGACCAGTGAAGAGTCTAACCTTGAAAACCTGGGAAGATCAGAGTTCACCAAAGCCCAAAGATCGATGTTAGCAGTATCAGACATCACACAGTACAAAATAAGATTATGAGTTAGAAGTGGTTCACATTATAGCACAAGTTAAACAATAATCCTCTTTGCCAGCATTTCTATACCTACAGCATAAACAGTATGCAAACAGAACCATACAGGAGAGTAGAGAGCCAAACCTTTTCAAATTGAGCTTATTGTAGAGAATAAGCTCCCAGTCTTCATTAATCCAAAAGAAAAATGGAAAACTCTATTGGAGACATGTTAACATTACTACTGTGGTTTTCCAAAAGTTAGCTTCTCAAAATATTAAAGTTGGCAAAATAGTACCATTTCACTGACAGCCTTCAATACCTCTAACAAAGGGGTAATTTTGGATAAATGTTTATCTTGATTTCTGTGACACTTTAATATAAACACCAGACAAAATTTTCTTAATATGTTCAGACTGACCCAAGGAGATAATAATTAACTTTAAAGGCCTCAATGGCAAAAAAATACATAGATCATTGGTGACAAAATAGAAAAATCAAAATACAAGTATGTCATTACCAATATATTATGAGTTTTGTTTGTCTTATTTGAAAATTATTCTATGAAGCCACATTCTGATTTCTTCCCCTACTTCATCAGAAAGCCTTCTTCTGTGAATTATTAGTTGCCATAAGTTAAAGAGAAAAAGCCAATTTTTGAAAGATATGAAGACTATCAACAAAGGGGTACTTTAATATATTCTGCATGCAATATCCCACCCCAAACTATAGAAAATATTACAATTACTTAATTATTATTCAATGCACATATTAAGACAGGCTATTCACTATTAAAACAAGGATCATTAAATAAAAGATAAAAAGTCTACAAATAGAATTCCTCTTGGTTAGTGTTAATTGACTAGAAACACAATTTCCTTTTCTTACAAGTCTTGCTATGATTTATAAACACTTAATTTTAGCAGAGAGAATAAATTATGCTAAAGTACTAAGTCCCAGGAGTTAGAAGACCTAGGATTTTGTTTTTGGCTGTGCTACTTAATAAATATATAAAGGTGGGCAATTAAATATCTGAGTGTAATGGGAATAGTGTTATCAACTCTATTCTTGGGCCACAGGATTTATTTTAATGATGAAAGCCAAATCTTAAAAGATAGACTTAAAGTCTGCCAGGTGCAAGGTGCTACAGAGAATACAAAGATGAGTAAGACACAAACTTCGCCCTCAAGGAACTTACAATAAAAGTACATTACATGATGTAAATGGCAGTATGTCACATAAATAGGAAACACTATCATCACTGCCCAATAATAAAGTTTTTAAAATTTTTGATGATTTGAAATTTAGAAAGCTAAAACTGGCTTCTGATTGTTTAAATGGTTTCTAAACCACATACAGCAAACTGACTTGTCAGCACTCAGATCAGAGCACAGTCTTGCCATGCAATTAGTTCAATAAATTATAAGTTTTCTTAACATAGTTCAGAGTTCAAGTACAAACACATGCATATTTGATATTCAGAGGCCCAAAACAAGAACTCTTAGAAAAACTCTCATTGAAATATGACATTTTAGTTCAAATGGGAAGCAAGAGAATCTTTGGATACTGTCAAAGCAAAACTTCTAAGATGGCAATTTTTAAAAGGTTACATTTTAATGAGTTATATGCCAAATCAATTTTGTATATGGGGCTCTCACTCCATTGTTTTTCAAGTGACCAAACAAAATTTAAATAGAAAATAAAACAAAGACCTAAAGTTTTGTATGTAAGTGGTAATTGTATAGATAAGCTGATGATTTGACAGGTATTATTTTAAATCTAGTTTTCTTTTTTTAGATTTCTTTTGAAAAGTTTTCTAATTTTTATTTTTTCCACATTTTTATTGATTTTGTACAACATTACAGTTGTACAAAAATGTTGGGATTTGTTATTATGTATTCCTACATGCACATAATATTAAATCTAGTTTTCACTTAAGGTTGTAATCTTCAACTATTACAAAGAAGACAACCACCAGGTTCCCATAACCATAATTTAAAGCACATTTGGTAAATGGGAAGTTGTTAAATCTGTTTTAAAGTAAATGTGTCTACTTTTTCACCTTCAAATATATTCTAGTGACTTAGTAAAAAGAAATCTCCTCACTGACAGCTCAGTCTAGCAGTGATCAGGGCAGCAGAATTCTATGTTAGATAGGCAGAGCAGAACTTAAAATTACTTCAGTGTACCTTGCTGTAGTCTTCTCTTTATTTGGGTGATAGTTAAATCACCAATACTATCTTAATCTTCTTGACATCAATTTAGAAAGAACATGAGAAGCAGTTATTAGGGGTGGATGGAGATTTTGAGGTAACAGAAAACAAGAATATGGATTGAAGGCCCAATCTGCTATGGCGGAGTGTTTCCTGAAATGGTATAAGCAGTTTTGTTGCATTAACTTATATGTATAACTGGAACAAGAGACCAGGTCTAAAGCATCAAGCCAGAAGATAGGTGGAAATATGATATGGTACCACTATTAGTTATAGGCATTTTAACTAAATGTTGGGGAGCCCTAACTCCCAACTATGCCAACAACCAACAATATTAATCTGAGCAAGTTTTTAAACAATTTGGCCCTCAGTTTTTTCATATGTGATAATGACACTCTCCTTGACCAAACTTTACACAGGTGCACCCAAAAGTTTTCTTCTTGGCTAGGTTTCATCATTGGGCCTATGCGTATGGTCTGCAAGCCCAGTTACAGCAAGAATTATGCTAAATCAGTGTAGGGAGAGTGCTCTAACCCTCAATATCCGATCAAGTGCCTCATCCCTCACCCTTGATATCTAAGCCCTTGGCCTGCCTTTAGCAAGAATTCCATTAGATCCAGTTTAGCAAGAACTCCCCTTCACTTTGATTTTCATATTTTTCCATCACTGATCTCCTCATTCTGCTTATCTTTATTGTATCTGGAGTTAAGTTCAGTTACACTCTTCTATTGTAGTAACTAACCTCTTCTCTACTACAGTAGTCTTGAATAAAATCTGTTCTGCCATGTTTAACAACATTACAATGAGTAATTTAACAACATTACAATGAGTAATTTCTTTTTGATATATGTAAAGTTTAGAACTCTTCTAGATCTGGTCCTCTGTTGTTCAATTAAATGGGTCTATGGAGGAGTAAGAAACTAGGGAATCAATTTGGATAGAGATAGTTGGCTTCTTAAGTTTCTTAATTGTTCATCTTCAAAATTATGAATTTTTAATTTATAAGAAGAAAAAATGTTCTTCCAGATTTCAGGTGCATACTTTGCTCTCTTTTAATCCTCTATAGAAATTTGAAAAGGACTATTATTTTAAATAATAAAAATACATTCAAATATTTTGGCTTTTTTCACTTCTGATTAGGTTAACATCTTTTACTAAGAATTAGCATTTTTCCTTTGGATAGCTCTTGATAGTTGTTCTTTGGTGTGTACTGTTTACATGTGTGTAATGAAAATAAGTTTAAGAGCCTCTAATTTGTCTTGGTTGCATTGATTTTTTTCTACTCTATTAGGTCTTCATAGCAATAGAATTTAGAATAATGAGACAAGCTAAAATGTGAAGATGTTTGAAGAAATATGCCATGTCAAAGATTATATATCTGCAGGATCTGATAATGTACATTATTGTTAGAAAGTTCCTTTTTGAAGGATAATTCAATTTTTTTTGTTTTTTTAGTCACATATTTCTGTTTAATTAATTAATTAATTAATTTTATTTATTTAATTTTGATTCATTGAACACAAATGAAGTACAGATATTGTTTTTCTGGTTGAACACAAAGTATAACAGAATGTGTGACAGACATCATTGCCCTGTGTACATGTATGAATGCACAGATGTTGTGACTCTACTTTTTTTTGTTTTAAATATGAGTCTCACTATGTGGTCAGGCTGGCCTCAAACTCCTGGACTCAAGTAATGCTCCAGCCTCATCCTCTCAAGTAGCTGCAATTACAGGTGTGCACCACTATGCCTAGTTGATAGTTCAATTTTATGTACATTAACCAATATATGGCAAAGATAAAAAATGTACTCTACTACAAAGATAAGGTAAAATATTATACAAAGCAGTTTGTCATGCTATATATTTTCAGCTAAAAATGACATAAATTTGTTCATTTTGAAAGGGTAAATAAATTTTCCTAATTAGATAATGTGGAGTCATTACAATAGAAATACTGGGTTCTACAAATTCCTGACAACTTACAGAGATAGGCCACCATGTAAGAATTGCATTGGCATATATGCTCTTAAATATATTCAAACACTTGAAAACATGGAATACAAGAGTATGTGTTTGTATATAAATACATATACTCACACACATATGTATATATACACACATACATAAATATATGTATATAAATATATAAGAACAGTTTCAAACTTCATGCAGTTACTACTTTGGAGTTAAGAATCTAACCTGGAGGACCTGGATTGGGGTCAAAGTTCACCAAGGCCCAATGTCATCATTAACAAAAAGGAAAAACATCAAAACTGTTAGAAATATCAAGAAACTAAAGCATTACACTAAATACTTTCAAGTTAAATTTTAATATTCTTAAAGTTTACATTCATGCATTTGAATATAAACCAAATTATCTCCACTTAGCATTAATACTTAGAATTAATGAAAATAGCACATGTGCCATATTGTTCAAGACAAAAATATCATTTTATAATAATCATTGATATGAGCTCAAATGAAGAACAATTAATTGTAAGAGTAATAGAGTTTAAAACCCTATTTAAATTTGGAGTTTATAAACAAATCAAGAAGTCAAATACTCATCAGATGTGTGTTCTTCTGAGTGCTTTCATTATTATTTCTTTAAAAATAGTTTTTAAAGCACCTTTGTGACTAATGGTTTTATGTTGATATATTTTAAACTACTGTTCAACAGTGAGCTCCATTATGAGTAAAACTGAATAACCATAATGCTAATTAGAATATAAAAAGGATAATAGTTTGGTTTATTTGAATTATTGCATGCAAAACAAAACAAGATACTTGCTTCAATTCTTTACATTACATGCAAGAGAGTTAACATGGCTGAGAAGATTTTCACTGGTTTTCTTCAATAGTACCGAAAGGTAAAACCTTAAATAATACCCTCTAAGGACAGTCAAGTAAGATCAGATAAAAATCTGATTTTGAAAATTAAGCCTCTGAACATAGTATGTGATCTAATTTAATTCATATTTTAGAGGATATCTTATTAAAATTAACTCTAATCACTTGAGATTTTACTGAAATGTAATGGAAATTTTCATTTTAAATGCATTTTAAAAGTAAGTCACAGATTGTCAGAGGATAAAAGGACAATTGCTTTGTAACTTTAATCTTAGATTTTTCTTCTTTAAATCAATGAAGGTCAAATTTTTCATTACTAGAAATAGAAAAACTGAATACCAAGTCCCAAAAATCTGTTAATAACCTATCACCAGTGACTGGGCTCAGCAACATTAATGCAGGATGAAAATGAGCATTTCCAAATTAGTAAAATGAAATGACATAGCACAGACACAAAATGAAAAGGTGAACATTGGATGCAAATTTTAGAAACTAGAGAAGTGAATGGTGTTCACAAGACAAATGAGGTATAGACATGAGGTTGGTATTAATAGATAGTCAATTTGATCATGCTGTGATAGCAAAGACAAATTTGATTGCCTAGTTCCTAGAGAACATAAAATTTTTTATTGTGCCTGGTGACATTTGCTGATCATGAGACAGAACCATAGCAACACTTCTGGTATAGACCACAAGCATCTATTGGGTGATCACTAAAAATGATTTCTGTGATGACATGCTGAGAAATTCATATTTCAAAATGCAGGTGGTATTTTGCTGCCAGGTTATCAGTATAGCTTTATCTTTAACAGCAAGACTAATAAACCACTATTTCCTTTTTCTCCATCCAAGTTGCTTTGCCTTACTTTGACTAAGTAAATGATAAAATTAACTGAATAGAATAAATTAGATGACATGGAAATAGATGGAGCTAGGTATAAACCAAACTATATGCTTATAATATGTTCTTACATTATAAATTCTAAAATCCTAAAGACTGAATAACCTGCCAGCAAAATTAAATAAATTGACTAACAAACAGATCATTCCCCTACCACTCATGAACATACCTGGTCTTCCAGGAGGACCTTGGGGCCCAGGGTTGCCTTTAGGGCCTTCCAGAGCTGGTCCTGGAGAACCAGGAGGGCCTGGGGGACCCTGCACACCAGGGAAGCCTTGAAAGCCTGGTTCACCCTTTGGACCTGGAAGGCCAGGGTTTCCTGGAGTGCCAGGTAATCCTCCATCACCCTTTTGACCTATGAAAGTAAAATGACATTAGAGAACACATTAAATTATACTGAATTATAGGCTTGCCTATAGGCTAACTTATTAGAGCAACTAATGAATTCACTAAGGTAATTGCTATCCCCCACTAAATCCTAAACCCACACAAAAAATCATTCTTCCTATTAAATATATGTATCTGCTATAGGATATGTTTATCAGAGTATGTATAGAAATACTGAAACAATAACAGATTGCATCCTGGAAGGTATACTTTTATCAAGACACAGAGTAATGGTCATATGACCACTGAGAAAAAAGAGAAAATATTAGAAGTATAAAATATCTTCAAGAATAAGTTAAAGATGACTGAAGATGGTCCCTAGAATAAATGCTCTAAGTCTAATTTAAAGACTAATGGAAGATAAGGATCTTCAATGGTTGCTGTGTGTCCCAGCAGACCACTGAACCAAAGATTTACAATCACAATCCACTTAAACTATCCTCAACATTTTATTCTACACCAGGAACACTCTTAAGAGCTATAAACAGTTGCACATTAAAGCAATAATTTTCATGTTGGGATCATGAGAAGGATATCAGAATTTCCAGGAGATATAGTTGTGGTTTGAGAAAAGCCTCCATAGAATAGCCAATGGTTATTTCAGTACACAAACATATACATCTATATATATGCTCAATCTTCCTATTAACTATTTAGTGTTTACAATGATATAAAGCATTAGAGAGGAAAAGCAGATATGTGTGCACATATATCCATTCAAATATACAAAACATGTTAACATGGAGTTTAACAAACATTTTTATTATTGGTGCATATTTCTACAGGATTTCCTTCTATTATTTTTACTTTTTTTTTCCCCTGGGGAGAAAAGAGTGGTTTTTTTTTTCCTCATGGCTAAATGATTTTCAGAAAGTCTCTCTCTTCCCATAATTTTGCCTTCTTTCTGTGTCATTACCTCAGCATTTTTTTATTTACTTATTGATTCATTGAACACAAATGGAGTACAGCTATTGTTTCACTGCTTGTAAACAAAGTAGAGTCACACCAACTGTACATTCATGCATGTACACAGGGCAATGGTATCTGTCACGCATTGTTATTATTTTTACCCCCCACCCTGCCCCCACCCCTCCCTTCCCTCTATGCTATCTATCCTTCCTCCATTCTTGCCACCCTTCCCCCCCCGCATTATGCATCATCATTCATTTATCAGAGAGACCATTCAGCCCTTGGATTTTGGGGATTGGCTGATCTCACTTAGCATAACAGTCTCCAACATCATCCATTTACCTACAAATGCCAAAATTTTATTCTTCTTTATGGCTGAGTAATATTCCATTGTGTATATATACCACAGTTTCTTTATCCATTCATCTACCGAAGGGCATCTAGGTTGATTCCATAATCTAGCTATTGTGAATTGAGCAGCTATGAACATTGATTTTTTATGAAGTCAATGAAGAGATATCTTCATATAAACTTCCTTAAGGATACATTTTATATAGTACAACCTCTTTTTTAAGTTGCTAAATAAGAAATATTGTAAGGTGTAACTCTAGATTTCAGTCTTGCTGGTTTGTATATGCATTTTACAACCACAGTTGTGGAGATGGAAAGATAAATGTACTGGAGAACATTTTCATTTTATGGATTAATTTAGCATATTTTAGTAAGATTTACCAGAAAGTCCTGGGAGTCCTGGGGGTCCTGGGATTCCAAAACCTGGTTGACCTGTCAGAGACAACACAAAACAAAAATCTCAAATGGATAATAATAACTAAAATAAGGACAACTTATTTTCAGATCATTAAAGTTTTTAAGTGCTATAATGTGCATCATGTAAAACATGCAGAAGATTTCCTTTCCTTTCCTTCCCCTACCCCCTCCCCTTCCTTTCCTTTTTCTTCCTTCCTGCAAGTGCTGGGACTCTACCACTGAGCTACATTTCCAGTCCCAGAAGACTTATTTCTAACACAGAACAATTCTAACATAAGAAAACTTCTATTTGTGGTGAGCATCAAATATATCTTTATATAAATATATCATGTAAAAATATTTGAATGGAATATAGATTGCATAGTGAAACAGATAAATTTGAAAATGCTGAGTAAGTTCTTAGTGTGAAAAACTAGTCAAGACAGGATTTGGATTTATTTGCAAGAAGGCGGCAACTTGATCAACAAATATCCACTGATATTCTCAGGATGAAGAGGAAGAAGATATTTAGGAAGGGAAAAGAATGTGGTATCTTAGAAGGTAAGAAATACAATGTGGCTGGGGTTGTAGCTCAGTGGCAGAGTGCTTGCCTAGCTTGTGTTAGGTACTGGGTTTGATCCTCAGCACCACAAAAAATAAGCAAATAAAATAAAGGCATGCTGTCCATCTACACTACATAACAATTAAAGAAAAAATATGATGGAATTTTATTATGGATAAAAAAAGGTGAATGAGAATAAACAAAGAGAAAATTAGAGCATTAGGAAAAACTAAAATAAATACAGTACCTGGTTCACCCTTCTGTCCAGCTGGTCCAGGAATACCATCTTGACCTGGTTTGCCCTTTTCACCTGGAGGTCCTGGTGGGCCAGGAAGACCTCCACCTCCTAAAGAACAGAGTACAACAGTTTATACCCATCTTTCCAACTCTTTTACTTCCATCTACTCCATTTTCCCACACTAGTTCCAAACAGTTCTATCCAAAAAATATAAAGTGCTTTTGAGACACTCCTTTATATCATGAAATCTTATGAAGAATAAAAAGATGAGATATGTCTGTCATAAAGAAACAATCTAGTCACTCTATAGTCAAAGGCTTTGAGCTTATCATTTAAAAATGAGTATAGAATATCCAAGAGTATGGTGTGAGGGGTAACTGGGTGTATTATGGAGCTCATATGGACCAAGATACATGAGTTAATTTAGGAGTCAACAAACAAAACTGCTTCAACCCTTCTAAGAAATATATCAGAGCTTCCATCTTCTATTATAGGGTACTTGAATCTACTCTTCCAGGAAAAAGGGAGCCAAGAAAACAAGGTTCCATAATTTTAGGTGAATTTATTAAAAGTTGTTCACATTATCCTTAATATTCATCGCTAAGTGAATGATCACCACATTTCCTTGCTTTGAAAATGTTAACAGCTAACCACAATTTGACTTTCCCAAATTGAATATGATAAACTTTAGTTTTACAGAACGTCAAAGTCTTATTTTTTATGCTCACCTACAGGACCAGGGTCTCCTGGAAGGCCAGGGTTTCCCGGAGGACCATTAATACCTTTTGGTCCAGGAAGGCCTGGGGTTCCTAGAATAAAGACCTCAATTTAAAAATAAAGAAATACCACACCACT
Source organism: Glaucomys volans (assembly GCA_020662805.1). NCBI lineage: Eukaryota > Metazoa > Chordata > Mammalia > Rodentia > Sciuridae > Glaucomys > Glaucomys volans. Next base: position 514,212 of record JAJEJO010002021.1, read on the forward strand.
TTGAGAGCTACAATTCAAACTTAAAATGTACAGTGTTAGCACTGAAATAGTGAAGAGCAAAAAGAAACTGAAAAAAAAATGTTGGTGATTCCTGGAAATTCTTAATAATAATATTAAGCTTTAAATTTATTTATCCAGAGGTTGTCATTATTATATCTTCATAAGCATTAAAATACTACCATCATGTTACGCTGGTAAAATTTGTAGGATTCGACTTTCTAGTTGTTTAAATCCATTCATCTGCTGTTGAACATTTGAATTGTTATAAGGTCTTGTCTATTATTAATTGGTTACGAATATTTCTGCATAGGACTTTTTGTGGATGTGTCTTAATTTATCTTGGAGTGAAACTGGTGGGTCACTGAGTAATGTGTTTTATAAAAAAGTCTGCCAAGACATTTTACACTTACAACACTGTATAGGAAATCTAGTTGTTCCAGATCTTTCACAACATATGTGATACTAGCAGTTGTTTTAATAAGAGTCATTTTGGTATGTATGTAGTACCACCTCAATGTGTTTTAATGTACATTTCTCTGATGCTTAATGACATTGGTCACATTTGCAAATGCTTATTGGCCATCTGGATATCTTTTTTGTATAATGTCTGTTTAAAAGTTTTTCTACATTTTTCAAAATTGGATTATGTGCCTTTTTATTACTGAGTTGAAACTCATTTTATATCACAAATATTAAAATCTGTCAGACATATATGTTGAAAATATTTTATCATAGTCTGTAGCTTTCCTATTCATTTTCTTAATGGTGTCCTTTGATGTACAGAATTTGATTAAGTTTGATCTATTAATTTTGTTTTTACAGTTCCTGCTTTCTGTCTCCAAAGAAAATGTTGCCTATCCTCAAGTTAGTTTTCTTCTAAAAACTTTAATGTTTTAGCTTTTATGTCAGGACTAACATCCATTTCAAATTAATTTTTTTATGTAATGTGACATATGGGTTGAGTTTCATTTTTCCCCATATGAACATCCACATATTTCAGGAAGGTTTGCTGAAAAGATTATACTTTCCCTTTTGGATTTCCTTGGTTCTTTTATCAAAATTCATTTTCCTACATAATATTCTGTTTATTTATTGATCCTTATGCAAGTACATCTGGAAATCTAGTAATGCAAGTCTTCCAACTATGTTTTTCTTTGTTGTCTTGGATGTTCTATGTCCTTTACATTTCCATACACATTTTAGAATTGGTAATTGTTTTTATAAAAGCCTGCTAGTTTATTAACTGGAAATACTTTGAGTTTATGGGTGACTATAGCGACAACTGGCATCTTAACAATTTTGATCTTCCAATCCATGAATACTCTATATCTCTTCATATAATTGGGTACTTAAATTTTTCTCATAGCTGGCTTCATGGATTTTAGTGAACACACCTTGCAAATATTTTGTTAAATTTACTCCTAAACTCTGAGGTCAGCCAAAATGGATTAAGTCTACTACAGTCTGTTTTTCACAATGATTACAATACTACAGCCTTTTTCACAATAATTTTCCCAATAACTGAACCGAATACAAAAAGCAAGTATTCAAGTATTCAACGACACTGAAAGTAAACACTAGCAGTCATATTTGGAAAGGAAGTAAAAATCTTGCAAAATGTGTAATATATCATCCTCAACTTATTAAAATAACAAATGCATTATTTCACAATTTCTATAGGCAACAATCCAGGTACAGCTGAGCTTTGGGTCTTGCAAGGCCAAAATCAGGGTGTTGGTCTAGCTAGGCTCTTATCTAGGAAAAAAAATGCACTTCTAATCTTATCCGAGTTGTTGGACAAATTTGGTTTTGGGGTTATAGGACTGAGGCTCCTGTTTTCTTGAAGGTTGGTTGCTGGAAACCATTCACAGGTTCATTGGGCCACCCATATTTCCATTCTATGGGCCATTCCTATGTGAGCAATGGAGATCCTCCCTTATGTGGAATTCTTTCATATTTTGAATTTCTCTGACATCCTCTTTGCTACCAGTTGCAAAAAACTCAATAAGTAAATAAAAAAAAATTCAAAAAAAACCAAAACTCTTTGTAATTAAAGAGCTTATGTGATTATATTAAGCCTACCCAGATAATCTCCATATCTTTAAATGAACCAATTTGGGAACAAATTTAACTATACCTGCAAAATCTCTGCACAGCAGTACCTAGATGAGTTAGTCAATCTTTGAATAAGTAGGAGCAATGAATACTGCTGGGGGACATATTGGCATTTTATCTATTATATAATTCAAAACAAATAAAAGCACAACAAGAACATTTCCTAAAGAGTGATAGCTAAGATAATTTGCTGCCAACAGAGTTCACTAAAAGAAATACTAAATGAAAAATTTTTAAGGAAAGAACATCAGAAATGTTACACATTAGTGCAAGACCAAGTATCTAAACTATCTGCTACGACAATGATATTCAACACTTTTCAAAGAAATTTAACAGATTTCAGTATCTTTATACCATACAGTCCAGATAATTCAGTAAACAATAAAAAAATACCCCATATGAAGAATATGGAAAATGTGACTGTAATTCAGAAGAAAAGAACTAACAATAGAAATAGATCCATGGATATCTAGAATGTTAGAATTAGCAGAAGACAATGTTTAAAATAGCTGTAATAAACATATTAAGGAATCTAAGGAAGTGGAGTGGGGGTTGGAGGGGGAGCTCAGTTATAGAGTGTGTTTACTAGCCTGAGTGAGGTCCTGGGTTCAATCCCTAGCACAAAGAAGAATCTTACAGGCAAATATGCATACAACGGTTGAGAAATGGGAATTTCTGGAGAAATAAGTTTACCTCTAAAAAGAAGAAAATGGAAATCAAAATTTCTGTGGAAGACATTAAGAGCACACTGAACAGTACTGAAAGAGCAATTAGGCAAAATTTTATACAAAATTTTAACTATTAGTCAATTTGCCCTAATGCACATTTGTAGAAAAACACATACAGTTACAAAATGTAAGTTTTTAAAGTGAACATGGAAAATTTACCAAAACCATAAAGCTGGGTCATGTGATATGTCTCCATAAGTATTAATAGTTAGGTAATACAAACTATATATTTTAACTACATCAGAGTAAAACTAAAAATCAATAAGTAAAAGATATCTGGAAGACCACAAATGGCTACATCTTGAGCAATAAAATATTAAATAACCTATCAGCAACAGAAATTAACAAGGAAATTAGAACATTTTTTTCAATTTAATGATAAAGCACAAAGGAACAAAATTTGGGGGATTCATTTTAAGCATTCCTTACATGTAAAAAAGTTTAAAACACATCTATTTCAAAGAAAAAATTGAAAAATCTATTATCTAAGTTTCCAACTAAAGAAGCTAGAAAAATAACAGCAAAATTAAATTTGTAGAAAGAATGTAAGAAATAATAAAGATATAAGCAGAAACCAATGAAAGAAAAATCAAACCATAGAGAAAATAATATGTAAAACTTAACTTTTAACAATAAGTACAATGTAATGAATGCCTAGCAAGATTGACTAAGGGAAAGAGAGAAAGCACAATTATAAATATATATATATTTGTCATACGGGGGATAAAAACTAGGACACAATCTATAAAACATACCTAATCAAGTCCAATAATACTTAAAAACAATATATACAGCATGACCATCTTGGAGGTTATCCCAAGAATATTAGTTTGTTTTGACAAAAAATGTCAATTAGTGTAATTTACAATATCGACAGAAGAAAACATGATCATTTCTGTAGACTCAGAATAATAACTGATAAAACTCACTCTCATTCTTATTTATTTTTTGGTGTTGGGGATCAAACCCAGGGCATTGTGCACACTAAGCAAGTGTTCTACTACTGACCTATATCCCAGGCCCCTCACTCTCTCATTCTTGATAAAACTAGAGTCAATAAATTAAGAATAGAAAATATTTTTTTTAATAAGACATAAAATGATAAATTTAACAGAAAATTAGTGAACACGGTCCCTCTGAGCTGATGAAAAGTTAAGGGTGTAGACTACAACTACATTTATTAAACATTGTAATGAAATTGTAGCCAGTGTAATTAGGCAAGCAAATGAAATAAAAGGTAGTATCTGAGGTGATATGTTAATTTACAATAGCAAAAAATCTACAAATGTACTCAGTATTAATAAGTGAAATCAACAATTTCTGTATATACACGTTTAATATTCCAAAATCAAATATTTATATTTCCAACGAAAAATTCAAAAATGGAATTGGAAAGACAAAGCAATGGCAAGCACTAACAGAAGGCATTAAATTTCCAGGTATAAATTCAACAAAAGATGACCGAGATTTATAAAATGAAAAGTGCAACACATTGTTGAATTAAGTTAAATACCTAAATAAATGGAGAGTACATATGCATTGAATTGTTAGATTGAATATTGTGAAAATGTCAATTATCCTTAAATTTATCTAGATTTATTGCAATCTTAATTAAAATCACTGCAAGTATTTTCTAATGGAAACTGATAAATTATTTCCAAATTCATACAAAAGATATAGGTTAGCTAAGAAAAGTTTTGAAAAACTGGAACAAAGTTGCTGTACTTAGACTACTATGTTTCAAGGCTTACTATAAATTTACAGAATGCAGACAGTATTGCAATATTGTATTTAAACCAGAATAGAAAATAAGCCAATGGAAGAGAATATAGAATGTAGAAATAGATCCCCCCAAAAACAGTCACTTGAATGTCTGAAAAAGGAGTAAATTATTAAAATAGTGTGGAGCAAAAACAAACCATGACCATTAATTTATACTATAAAATATTTTTATTCAAGGTAGATCTTAAACCTAAATGTGAAAGTTTTAAACATTAAAGGCTGTGAAAAATTTGGAGAATATTTCCAAAGATTTAAATAGAAAATTATTTATTGAACAGAATTCAAAAAGCACTAATCATGAAAGAAAAGACTGCTACAATGTAATTTATTAAAAACTAACAACTTTTGTTTATACATGACACCATTCAGACAGTGACAGACAAATCTGAAACAGGGAGAGTATAACTGCAATACATGTATTTGACAAAGGACTCATATCCAAAATATATAAAGAATTGCTCTGAATCAATAAGAAAAAAGGTTAAAAAAAAACAGTGAAAAATGAACAACAACAAAAACTTCAGCAGGCACTTTATAATGATACTGTCCAAATGGCCAAAAGCATATGAAAAGGCATTTGTTGTTACTATTCATGAGAAAATTATAAACCAAAACATCAATACGTGTCCATCAGAATAGATGATCATTACAAAGACTGACAATATCCTGTGGTGGTGAGGATATGGATAACTGAATGTATTACACACAGCTGATGGGACTCTAAATTATGAAACCACTTTTATTATTTTTTTTGCAGTGCTGGGGATTGAACCAAGGGCCTTGTGCTTGTGAGGCAATCACTCTACCAACTGAGCTATATCCCCAGCCCATCAAACCACTTTTAAAGACTCTATGGTACCATCTACCAAAGTTAAATATACACCTATCATATGATTTCAGTAATTCTACTACTAAGATTTTATATAAAAGAAATGAGTGCTTATGTCCATAAAAAGACATGTAAGAGAATGTTAAGAACATTTTTCCTACAATAGTCCCAAACTGGATACACACAAAAGTCCATCAACAGGAGAATGCATAATTAATTGTGTCATATTTTTCAATGGAATATTACATAGTAATGATAAAGAAGAAACTTACACAAGCAACAGAATAAATGACTCTTAAAGAGTGACGAGTGATGAGTAAAAGAACACATACCATGTGATTACATTTATGTGAATTTCAATAATAGGCAAAAATAATTGAGGTTGATAGAAGTTATAGTAATGGTTAACTTAGGGAGAAGGATTCCCTGTGAAGTGGCATGGGTAAACTTTATGAAGGAATTATTTTGTATTTTAGTATGTATGATAGGTTCATGGGACATATACATAGGTAGAAATTCTTGTGTACTTCAGAGTAGTTTACCATATATATGCATGCTATATTTCATTAAAAAGTTTAACAAAATGGTAACCAAAAACCTACTCATCCATGCCACTATGCACTTATAAAAACAAAAAAATTAACAGAAGCATGAACGAGCAGGTACTATAATAATCTAGTTCAGGCTATCTGCTTGACTACAGAGCTAAGTCTCTTTGCTTGAATGACTCAGTCCCCACCATTTGAATGAACAGTATGATTGTTCTACCAACAGTCACCAGCTGTGTGCTTACGTACAATTTTCTAAGAGAATCAGCAGCAGACTAGGGCCTGGCAGAGTATATTATCACCTACAAAAATAGAAAGGCCTCTTAATTGATTTGTGGCTAGCAGTCAAAGATTGAAAAACACTCCACCAAACAAGTCTCTCTTCCCACAGGATACTGTCCTGCTGAGTTGGTAATACTCATTCTCATTTTATACAGAAAAAACATTTGGGCAAAGCGAAGTAGTTAGTTTAAGACTGCGTTGCTAATCAGTATTTGATTGGGAAATAGAACACGAATCGGCCAAGTAAGAAGCTGCTATGTGATGCTTGTTAGAGTAGATAAGGAAGGAAAGAAGGAGGCATTTAAGAAAAGAAATACTTTCATAAGAATGGGGTTCTAACTAGAATAAGATATATTCCATGCTTGTACAATTATAGCAAAATGGATTCTTCTATCATGTATAACTAAAAAGAACCAATAAATAAAAAGAGAAAAGGAATACTCACCTGGGAATCCAGGGAGACCTGGTTGTCCTTTCGCTCCTGGGTTCCCTGGTAATCCAGGTAAACCAGTCTCTCCGACAGAACCTTTAATACCGGGGCTTCCTGGGTATCCAGGCAGACCAGGTTCACCCTAAAAACACAAATAAAAAGATAAAAATGAAGTCTTACATGACTTTAATTGTGTAACAACATAACTTATAGAGCTTTTACTATATATTGGACACTCTGTTAAGTGCTTTAGATAAATTGCTTCATTTCATCATTACAAAAGACCTGAGTTAGGTTTTGTCATCTTCATTTATAAATGAGAAAACTCAATTTTAGAGAAGTTAAGTACCTAAGATCTTTAGTAAGTAGCAGAATTAGGATTTGAACCCCAAGTCTATTGGACTCCAGAGCTCATGTTATTCCAGTGGTAGGTAACTGCATTATTCTTATTAATCCTTAGAAAGGTACTATTATTATCCCATTGTTAAAGCAATACACCTAGTAAGCAGTGAACTTGAATCCAGTCTGATTTCAGAACCTGTGATACTCATCCCTAATTGTGCCACAATGCAATTCATTGCTTACTATAAATACGTCAAACAGTAGCTATAGTAGGTTCCACTGTAAAAGGCAAATTTTATCTTAATATGAATAAGTCTATCAATTCTTCAGTGGACATTTAAAATCCTACTTCTTCCATGAAACTGTTCTGGACAAAGACAATTTACTCTAAGAGCTTAGGGTTGGTTCAAACTGATGAAAAATAAATGTTTCAGCTTTGGATTACAAAATCTAGTTTATGATTTTAAAAATACACTTGAAAGGCTGGAGTTGTGGCTCAGTGGTAGAGTGCTTGCCTCACGTGTGTGAGGCACTGGGTTCAATTCTCAGTCTGCATGTAAATAAATGAATAAAATAAGGTCCATCAACAACTAAAAAAAATAAAAAAACACTTGAAATAAAAGCAATTAAACTAAAAAAAGTACTTCTGTGATCGCAAACTATTCACATATTACCATTCTCTCTTCTTCCATTCCTCCTCTCCTTCCCCCTCCCCCTCTTCTTCCTCCTCCTTATCTCTCTCAATCTGTCTCTCTCTCTTTTTCTTTCAGTACTGGGGATTGAACCCAGGTACTTAATTTTTTTTTATTTTAAGACAGGGTAGGGTCTCACTAAGTTGCTTAGGGTCGTGCTAAGTTGTTGAAGTTGACCTCAAACTTGTGATCCTCCTGAGTTACTGGGATTACAGGCATGCACCAATACACCCAGCTACCTTTTTTTCCTCAAAGAATATATACACTATGTTTTTTTTTTAACAGAACCTTATAACAATTCATACCCACTTTCACAATTAAGTTTTTACCAGTAATATTGAAAACATGCACCATAACTCTAAATCTCTACCACAGTGCTCATTGCTCTGCTCACAAGAATCATGACCTCCTCAACAAAATGTCAGTGTTTGCCATCACCGGCAGAATGTTTCCTTCTTCACTTTGTGTTTACACTTGTCTGGGTCTATAAGATCTTCTATTTGTGACTTGTGTGTTTAGGCATTGTGGTAATAACTTTTTAAATTAATGGCTTTCACCTTACATCCTGTTATTTAAAAAAAAACAGTTAAGAATTTGGGGCTGTGGATATATTTTTTTTTCTTTTAACTCCTTATAAATCAAGTAGTTAGCTCATTTTTAGGCAGACAATAAAGTTTGGGCTTGAATTAGTTCTATCTTATATGTTTACACAGAAAAAGCTTTGAATTAATTATTATGAGTCCTGTTATGCATGAAAGAATTCAATTTATATATCAAAATGGAGAAAAGTTTCTAATATTCTGCTAATGGTAAACCTGAAAAGCACTTTGCAAACTCCTAATTACTTACAGTACTAAAGTAGGTTAAATTCTACACAGAAGTTTAATCTCTAAGCTCAGCTAGCAGTGTCCCCTAACACAGTTTCTCTCACCCTTAGAGCCCTACTCACTCAAACCAAGTATATTTTAAAAAGAGAGTAAATATTTTATTAGGAGTTTTGAAAAGAAGTAAAATGTACTAGATTAAGTTTTATCTAACCTTTTATTATTCATATACTTACAGAGAAAAAAATGAGTTTCAAAAAAGGCAAGCCAGAAAAGATAAGGAAGAGAGTTCAGAAAATCAACAAACTGGTCAGGAATTGGTAAATCACTCAGAGAAAGTAAGGTTCTAGTCAATTTGCACTTCAAGAACTAGAAGAGATTTGAGTACACTTAAGTTGCAAATATCTGCATCTGTCCTAATGTCAAGCTCTGATAAAATTCTGAAATGGAATATATCATAATAATGAATCAAATTTACAATTGTGGAACTATCTAAAATACAATAATACTGGAAGACTAGCATGCTAGTTTTTAAAACAAGCCTGTAACTAGAACTGCTTTCAAGGTCACTGTGGTGTATTACATGCAGCTCAGGTGAAAAGGGCTCAATTTGATATCTTTGTTGTTAAAATTAAAATACTTTCACAATTAAGTTCCTAGCTAAAATGAAATCTAAGAGCCTTGGTTCATAGTCTATATACTATGTCTTAGTAACAGCATCTTCTATTTCATTCCATATTATAATTTAAGAGACAGAAAAAAATTATGTTTGCACCGTTTTATAGACAACATCAAAGTTGGTGAGAAAGTCAATCTTTTGGGTTCTTGTCTGACATTGTAAAATTGAAGAACCACTGCCACTAGGAAAAAAACTCACTAAATGAATGGAAAATATTTGGTGAGAAAGGGTAAAAATGATATCCTGCTCTATGGCAACAGTCGTCCATTGGTTGTAAGTTGTATTCCCCATATATTTATTAATTATTTTTACAGCCCTATCTGTACTAGAAATTAAGGAAACCATAAACAAATCCATAAATGGAAAGGACTGAGTCACTCAAGGTTCTAAGTGAGACAGAGGATATCAACAAGAAGTGAAATTAAAATAGAACTAACTACCAAACAATTACAAAATCCTACTCCTGTGTATAAACCCAAAGGAAATGAAATCAACATGTCAAAAAGACACCTGTACTCCCATGCTTATTGTAGCACTATTCAAAATAGCCAGGATATGGAATCAACCCAAATGTCCATCAACATATGGATAAAGAAAATTAGGCATATATACATGGTGGGATACTAGTCAGTCATAAAAAGAAGGAATGGACCTGGAGAATATTAAGTGAAATAAGTCAGGTATGGACAAATATCACATGATCTCATTCATGTGTGGAACCTAAAGAAGGGGATCTAGTAGAAGTTGAGAGCAAAATGGTGGTTACCAGAGGTGTGGAGAATAGGGAAGACAAAAGATGGGGAGAATGTGGTCAAGAGGAGAGAGGGGGAAGAGGTTGGTTAACAGGTATAGGGCTACTGCTTAGTAAGTTATAGTGCTCTATAGCACAGTAAGGTGAATATAATTGATAGTAATGTATTATATATCTCAAAATATGTAGAAGGGAGGAATTTGGACATACCATAAGAAAAGTATAAAATTTTAAGGTGAAAGATAGGCTAACTACCCAGGTTGATCTCTACCCTATGTATAAAGCAATCAAAACATCACAGTATGCCTTATAAATATATACAAGTATTATGTGTCAATCAAAAATAAAATGAAATGAAGGGTGGAAACTAATGAATGAAGATACTCATCCATCACTTGCAAAAATTTCTTTGTCTTTTTTTTCTATATGTGTGTGTTTTGTGGTAAGAGCACTTAACATGAAATTAATCCATTTAACATACTTTAAGATGAATAATACTGTTAGCTGTAGGCAGTGTATACCATAGATCTCTAGAACTTATTCGTCTTGCATAACTGAAGCTTTATACCCACTGAGCAACCAATAATTTAATAAATTAATATACAGGAGAGAGTATACAATAAGATTTCCAAGTTTGTAATGTATGTAACTCTCCCAGCTAGTAAAATGATAAGGTAACAGGGATAAACTAATAAATAATGGCTCAAGACTGTCTGAGCAGACCAAAAGGTAGCAAATGAGATATGTGTATATGTGAAGTAATGAACTTAGAGAAAATTAATATGAACCAAGTTTATCAGATCATGGGTTCAATTTTTTAGTACCCAAGGAAAGAGTAATAACAAATTTTTGCAAACATCAACTCAGTGGAGCCAAAAGTAGCTAAAAATGCTAAAGAAATATTGGAGAAAAATATGACTCATAAAATCACATTATTCCATATTAGCACAGTATGTGCAGATCCAGTAACCATAGCATACAAATTATTTACATTGTATTCAAAATTAAGTGCAAGGAAAACACCCATCTGTTCATCAAAACTCAAGATTCTAGAACTTAAAATGTCCTTAAAAGACAGTAATTTTAAGACAAATAAAAATATTATTTTTATAAGTAGAAATCTTGATTTTCCCAATAATGTGCATGAAGAATTTAAATAGCTTTATTGAGATATAATAAACATACCACACAATTTATCCACATAAATTATAGAAGTCAATGCTTTCAGTATATTCACAGTGTTGCACAATCATCATCACAATCTAATTTAAAAAATTTCACTCCACCCTAAAAGATTTCCTGTACTCATTAGCAGTCATTCTCCATTATCCCTCTTCCCGGGCTCTGGCAACACCTAATCTACTGTTTATACAGATTTGCTTAGTCTGGATCTTTTTATGTCAATGAAATCTTATAATATATGGCCTCTTGTGTCTGGTTTCATCCACTACACAAAATATTTGAGTTTCATCCATGTTATAGCACACATCACTACTTCAGTATTTTTAATTGTCAAATAACATTCCATTGTATGGATACAGTGTGATATAGTTATTTAGCCATTCATCCATTGATGAATATTTTAATTTGTTATGCTTCCTATTATGAATAATATTGCTTTGAACACTTACAAGCTTCTATGTGGAGACACATAGGTCATACAATAACTCTATATAATTTTTTGAGACATTACCAAACATTTTTTCATAGAAGTTGCATCATTTTACATTCCCATCAGCAGTGTAAGGGTTCCAATTTCATCAGATTCTTGTCAACACTTATTATTTTCTGTCTTGATCATGGCTACTCTATTGAGTGTGAATTGGATTTTCATTGTGATTTTAATGAACATTTATATAAAGACCATTGCAGATGAACACCTTTTCATGTAATTATTAGCTATTTGTACATCTTCTTTAGAGTAATGTTTAAATCATTTGTCCATTTTTTCACTTTTAAAAATTCTTTTATTTTCAATTGACAAATAATAAATGTATATATTTATGATATACAAGGTAAGGATATACTAGACATGCATTGACATTACTCATAACTGAAGATTTATACCCTTTGACCAATATTTCCCAAGTGCTGGAAACCACTATGCTACTTTCTATTTCTATAAATTTGACTATTTTAGGTACCTCATACAAGTGGAATCAAACAATATTTGTCTTTTGGTTTTTCTAAAGGTGGTACTGGGGATTTAACCCAGAGCCTTGTGCATGCTATGCAAGTATTCTACCACTGAGCTCCATCCCCAGCCCCAATATTTGTCTTTTTGTGACTGGCTTATTCCACTTAGGTTAATGTCTTCAAAGTTCATCCATATTGTAGTACATACTAAATTATCATTCCATGTTAATATTGAATAATATTCCATTGTGCAAGCATATGACATTTTGTCCATCCATTCCTCCAATAATGGACATTTGGATTACTTTCACCTTTTGGCTTGCTGGTTTAAACATGGCTATAAAAATATCTGAATCACTGCTTTCTGTTCTTTGGGATATATATCTTGAAGTGGAATTGCTGGATCATATACAAAATCTGTTTATGTTTGGGAGAAACTGCCATGCTATTTTCCACAGTGGCTACATCATTTTACATTCCCACTAGCCATGCACAAACCACTTGCTCCACACTGTTAACAGCACCTGTTATTTACTATTTTTATAACAATCTTCTTAATAGATATGAACTATTATCTCACTTTGGTATTGATTTTCATTTCCCTACTGATTAGTGATAATGACCATCTTTTCATGTACTTATTCTCTATTCAAATCTTTTTTGGAGGAAGGTCTACTCAAATCCTTTGTCCATTTTTGAATTGGGTTGTTTGGATAATTTTATTGTTGATTTGTGGGAATTATTTATGTAATCTGGAAATTAGTCCCTTATCAGATATATGATTTATAAATTACTTTCTCTTTCTGTGAGTTGCCATTTCCTTTGTTGATACTCTCCTTGGATGCACAGAAGATTCTAATTTGGGTATAGTCCATTTTACTATTTTTTAAATTTCATTGCCTAAGATTTTGGTGTTATAACCAAGAAGTCATAGGCAAATTGAATGTCATGAAGCTTTTGTTCCACATTTTCTTTAAGGGGTTTTATAGTTTTAGGTCTTATGGCTTTGATCAATTTTAGGTCTTGCATATGGTGCAAGGAAAGGGTTCAATTTCATTTTCTTTGCATGTGGACATCTAGATTTCCTAGCATCATTTGTTAAAAAGACTGTCCTTTTTTGATTGTATGCCCTTGTCAAAGATCATTTGTTCATATACAAGAAGGTTTATCTCTGAACTTTTAATTTTTTAATTGGTTCTTTTTATTTATAAAAGACAGTAGAGTCAATTTTGATATAAGTATACAAGCATGGAATACATGGTCTTCCAATTAGGACCACATTCTTGTGGACATACATGACAGTAGGATTCACTCTCCGTTGGTCTATTTATCCGTCTTTATGTTAGTAGCATCCTGACGTGATTACTGTAGATTTTCAATGTTTTGAAATCAATGAGTATGAGTTCTCCAACTCTTTTTTTCAAAATTGATTTGACAACTTAAGGGCCACTTGAAAGTACATATAAATTTCAGGATGGATTTTCTATTTCTGCAAAATATGCAAATGTGACTTTGACAGGGATTTTTTTTTTAATAGGTATATCACTTTGGGTAGTAGGGAAATCTTAATAATATTAAATCTTCTAATTCCTGAACATGGGATGCCTTTCCATTTATTTGTGTTTTAGTTTCTTGTAGCAGTATTTTCTAGTTTTATGTGTACAAGTCTTTTACCTCCTTGTTTAGACTCATTCCTAAATATTATTTTTCATTTTTGATGCTATTGCAAATGTGATTGCTTTCTTAATACCCTTCCCTGGTTGTTAGTGATGAAACACAATAGTTTTTTGTGTGTTGATTTTGTGTTCTGCAACTAGGCTACAAACATTTATTAGTTCTAACAGGTTTTTGCATGTGTGAACTCGCTACAGATATTTATTACATATAGGATTATGTCTGCTTGGCCAGCATGAGCAAGGCCCTGCAATTAAATTCCAGTATTGAAAAAAAAATCATATGAATCATCAGTGAATAAAGATAATTACTAATTTAAATGCCTTTTATTTCTTTTTCTTGTCAATTGCTCTAGCTAGGATTTTCCAGTAATGTGCTGGAAAGAAATGGTGCAACTAACTGTGAGTTTTTCACATATGGTGTCTATTATGATGTAATTTCCTTCTATTCCTAGTTTGTTGAGTGTATTTATCATGAAAGGGAATCCAATTTTGTCAAATGCTCTTTTAAAACCTTTTTTGGTTGTAGATGGCCACAATACATTTTATTTTATTTTTAATCTTTTTTTTGTGTGCTGAGGATCCAACCCAGTGCCTTACACATGCTAGGCAAGTGCTGTACCACTGGGTCACAACCCCAGCCCTTGTCAAATGCTTTTAATGCTTTGAGATGATTGTGGGTCTTTGCCTTTTCATTCTGTGATGTATTACACTAATGATTTTGTATGCTGAAATATCCTTGCATCCCAGGGATATATCCTCCTTTATCATGGTGTACAAACCCTTTGATATGCTTTTGAATTTGTTATGCTACAAATTTATTCAGGAATTTTTGTATCAGGGTTTGGAAGGGATATGGTCTCTCATTTTCTTCTAGTGTCTTTGTCTGGCTTTGGTATTGGAGTAATCTTGGCATAACACAACAAATTTGGAATTTTTACCACTTCTTAAATTTTAATGGTGTTAATTCCTATTTAAATGTTTGGTACAGTTAAGCAGTACAACCATCTCATCCTGGGCTTATCTTTGTTGGGAGGTTTTTGATTACTGAGTCCGTCTCCTTAATAGTTATAGGTCTATTTAGATAATCTACTTTCACGACTCACTCTTAGTAGGCTCTGCATTTCTAGGAATTTGTCCATTCCATCTAGAATATAAAATTTTTGGCGCAACCATTGGTTCTTAGTACTCTCCTACTTTTTTAATTTTTGTAAAATCAGTAGTAATATACTTTGCTTTGTTTGTGATTTTAGCTATTTGAATCTTCTCTTTTTTTCTTAGTCAATCTAGCTAATGGCTTTTAAATTCCGTTGATATTTTTGAAGAACCAACTATAGATTTTGTTGATTTTCTCCATTGTTATTTTTTTACCTGTGCTCTAATTTTTCTTTTCTTTCTTCTGTGAAGTCTGAGTTTAGTTTGTTCTTTGTGTAATGCTTTAAGCTTCAAAGCTAGGTTTTTGATTTGAGGTTTTTCTTCTTTAACATAAGCATTTACAGCTATCAATATCCCCATTAGTAATGCTTTCACTGCATCCTGTAAGTTTAGGAATGTTGTGGTTTCATCTTCATTTGTCTCAAGATATTTTCTAATTTCCCTTGTGAATTCTTTTTGCCATTGGTTATTGAATATTATATTATTTAATCTACACATATTTGTAGATTTTCCAGTTGTTGTTCTAGGTTAATTTCTACTTTTACTTCACTGTGATTAGAAAAGACAAACTGTGCAATTTTAATCTTCTTGTATTTATTAACTGGTGAGCAAAACAAGGAAATAGAGGATAAAAAGAAAATAGTGATTTTAATGCATGTTAGATAAAAATTAGACCAATTATACCAATAAACCTCATTTTGGAAAAAAAAAATTTGTGGGGTAACATATGGTCTCTTCTATTTTTTAAACTTGTAAAAATGCACATTTTTTGCAAATATTTTCTCCTATCCTGTGGCTCATCTTTTTCCTTTCTTGAGTCTGACTAGAACTTAAAAAAAAAACCTTAAATTTTATTATAGTCTAAGTTATTTTTTTCTTTGGTTATTTGTACTAATGGCATCATATCTAAGAAACTATTACCTAACCTAATATCATGGGGGATTTAGTGGTATTTTCTTCTAAAATTGCTGTATTTTAGTTCATATATTTAAGTTTATGATCAATTGTGATTTAATCTTTGAATATGACATGAGGTAGAGGGTGGAAATTCGTCCTTTTGCTTATAGATGTCCCAGCATCATTTATTGAAAAGGCTCTTTTCTCTTTTTAATTGTCCAGGCACCTTTATTGAAAATCAATTGACCAAAAATGTCTGGATTTATTTCTGGGCTCTAACCTATCTCATTAAACTCTATGTCTATCCTATGACATTCAATCCTTGGCCATTTGATGAAGATCAAGTGTCCATGTCTATCCTATGCCAGTATCACCTTCATGATTACTGGAAATTCGCAGTAAGTTCTGGAACCCAAAAGCATGACCCCTTCCAATGTAGCCTTTCATGACTTTTTGACTATTCTGGGTCCCTTGCATTTCCATACGAATTTTAGAATGTGCTTGTCAATTCCAACAACGAAATCCAGGTTTACAGTGGGAATTGCATTGAATCCATAGTATGGCTAAATTTTAAGAAGGAATGAGTAATGGAGGTTAAAAAACATTGTGCCATATTAAAAAGGTTACAGCTGGGTGCATTGGCACACACCTGAAATTCCAGCAGTTTAGAAGGCTGAGTCAGGAGGATTGGAGTTCAAAGCCTGCTTCAGCAACTAAGCAAGGCCCTATCAACTTAGTGAGATCCTGTCTCAAAATAAAACATAAAAAGTGCTGAGGATGTGACTCAATGGTTTAAGTGCCCCTGGGTTCAATCCCTAGTACTGAAAGAAAAAAAAAGTTTAAGACATTGAAACATTAAAATTTCTCTTAATATCAGTTATACATGTACAGGGAAATGAAAAAAGATAGTAAAAGTTATACTTATTTAGTCTACTTTAAAATGTTAGAAAAATTGAGAATTAAAGTTTTTATTATTTAATTCTAAAACCTAGCACCAACTCAGAAATATAGACTTGTTTTCAGTAAAGGCAGAAAGCACTTCATTATTTTAAGCCTCTCTTCCTAAATTTTACTCCATGTATGTATATTTCAAAATACACTCTACTGTCATGTATATATGAAAATAACAAATAAATATATTCCCACCACAGGATTAAATAAAAATTAAATAAATTAAAAGTCTAGCCTGAAGAGTAAACACTACCTCAACTTCAGAGATAAGATATCCTTGTTTCTAAAGAAATATAGACTTTTGGAAAGCAAATAATTATGACTTAATTTTCAGAGATCATATTTTTATAGCAAATAAAAAGTTATATAAGTTTTAATTAAAGTCATTGAACATACTTAGCCAAAACTGTCAATCTGACATGTTTCAGCATAAAAGATCACTTGGGATAAATGGATTTGCAAAAGATGTCATGCAAAAGGAAGATGTAAGATATGAAGAGTTAGATATACTGCACAAAATTTACAAAACCTTAAGCTCATCCAAAGAAGATTCAAAACTCTAATGGAATTAGAGATTAAGTTGCCGAATAAAATTCAACTAATATATCACAGGCATATTTCAAATTGTTTATGAAAACTAATTTTTAAAACCCTGGTATTTATCTGGGAAACAAATATTCACCAAGAGTAGTTTGAACAGTGTCTCCCTTCTTTTCACTGTACAGCTTACAATTTGTAGGACACATATTTTCTATGCTTTGGCACAGAAACTGTCCCATTGCTTTCTAAGCTTGGATCAGCTTCTAACACTTTAACCTTTGCACTTTCAATCCTGTGAAATGTCTCCAAGAGTTCCTTTAATGTGAAGTTTTTTGATGGCTTCACTTCCTCTGTAATATCTTCGTCCTCTTCATCAGTGCCACTTTTCTCAATTATTTTGTACAACATAAGCTCCATTCTCGGCTTCCTATTGTCTCTCAAACAGTGGCAGTGTCTACATTCCTATGATTGGCTATTTTTTTCTGTAACTCCATTTACAATAGGTTAAAATCTCACTTTCAGCGTTATTACTTCCAGCTTTCTACTTCTTTCTTTTTCTTTTTTGTTGCTGAGGATTGAACCCAGGGCTTCACATATGCTAAGCATGTAATTTACAACTAATGTACGCTCTCAGTTCCATTTTCCATAATTTTTTGCACTTTCTTCTTGACAATTTCCTCTTTCAATTTTCCATTTTTGTAAAATGCCACATTGGTTTATCACTGGGAGACAGAGCTGTAACACAACTACATTCTTTGCTGTCAGTACAAGAACTGAAAGAATGCATGGTGACTAATAACTGACACAGTTTGAAAGAAGTGTAATGACTATTCACTGATCATGATGCAATCTGTTATGTACATGGTGATTTATGGACTGAAAACTAATATACTATGATAACTGAAACTGGAGCCATGCTGTTGTGGATCAGTATTATTTAAGTTGTTGTAACTGAAAATTCTAGGTATTAGATCAGTGCAAAGCAAAGACAACCTGTGTGTGATAAAACTGAGCTATAAAATCTTAATTTTTCAACCTGGCACTATTCTAATACAGTAATACCACCTGAAAGAAACAATAAACTAATTTGCATTATTTTCTTGTTTTTTGACCTCTGTTTTCAAATTTCGTGTATAATTTGCTAATTGAAATATACCTGTAGGCCACATGGAAAAACTCAGTCTCTATGTTGAGTTGAAGAGTTTAAAATATCTTGAATATTTGCCAACTGAAACACATTTTTCTGCTATCATCCATTATAAATTCAGAGATGATTTAGTATGATAATTTTCATTCCACCATATAAATGTTAAAATTTGGTCATTCCAAAAAATTATACATTAATAAATTTAGAAAATTTTGAAAATGAACTTTTGAATAACTGAAAATGAAGTTTGTAACAAATGGGATTAGGTTATTTGGGTATTTATTGAAAAAACAGTCCCTTACCTCATTCAACATACAAAAATGTTCCAATGGATTAAAGATTTAAATATAAAGAACAAAACAAAATCCTAGAAGAAATGCATAAATCAATTTTTATAATCTTAGCATGCAGAAATCTTCATAAGTAGAAACATTTTTTAAATCCTGTAAATCATGTCTTCAACCTTCCTTACCTCTTCTTCCTCCTTCCTACTAACCCACTGATAAATTTCCTATTTCAGCAACTAAATATAAATAATCAAAATGCTATGTTCCTGATCTTTCTCATCAAACCATTTCTTCCAAAATCTTCCATTTGGTCAGGAATAAAATCTTTGAAGCAATCCTTGCTCCACTCCCTTCCTCTCACATTTCATAAGCAAATCTTCCTGGTTTAATCTTCAAAGTATATTCAGAATCTGACCATTTCATAACACTGCCACTGTCACCATCATGATCCAAGTCATCAACATTTCTATCCTGTATTATTTAAACAGTGTCATAACCGTTCGACCTACTTTTATCCTTCTCCCTCTATTATCTATTTTGAAAACAGCAGCTGTGATATACATATATAAAATTAATATACATTAATGTACAAAACAATCATATTCTTTCTAATTGCTCCCTATATCATGCAGGAATAAAAGCCCTAACTATAATAGACAAGGCCCTACATAATCCATCCCCCATTACCAAGCTGACTCCATGACCTATTTAGTGTCACCACATTCATTCCACTTAATCTGCACTAGCCTCATTTATATTCCTCAAATACATCAGCTATGCCCCCACCTTAGGGTCTTTGCATGACTCACTCCCTTACTACAGTGATGTCAATGCTCAATTGTTATCAGAGATTTTCCATTAATGACCTATTTCAAAATTTAACAATTCCCAGCAATTACTATCCACATTGCTTATTCTATATTTTGTCTTTAGATTTATCACCTTCTAACATACTGCAGAGGTATTTATTTTGTTTAATATATGTCTCCTTGACTAGATATAAGCACCAGGTTGGCAGTGAGTTTTTTCCTTTATCTTTTACTTTTACTTTTTGGTGGTGCTGGGGATTGAACCCAGGGTCTCCTGCATGCTAGGCAAGCACTCTAACACTGAACTGAATCCCCAGCCCTGCATTTGTTTCTTTTATGATGTAGCTCCAGGACCTAGCATGATGCCTGGCACATTAAACATATTCAATAGATATATTTTGAATGAAATAAATGAATACAACAAACTCACCTATGTAAAATTTTTAAAACTTCTACATATGGAAATACACATGAACAGTATTATAAGACAAACAATTGAGGAGAAAATATTTGTGGAATATGTAATCCTAGTTATAGTGAATGTAACTTCACTATTTACAACATACTTTAACAAATCAATATTTAATACTAAACCTTTATCTAAAAGAATGAGACAAAGTGTAACTAGACAATTTATAGAAGAGATATGAACAGATGAAACCTTACTTGTACTCAGGAAAATTCAAACATAAACAAATAATTATATACTACTTCTTACCTATTAAATTGGTAAAATTATAAAAATTGATAACACTTGATATTAATAAAATGAAGAGAAAAATATTTTACTGTAATCACAAGAATATAAATGAGTAGAGGTGTCTGTCAAAAAACTATGACAGAACTACCAATATTAAAAAGGCAAATATATGCTGGGTTCTAGCAACTCTGCTCAGAAATTATTCTATAGTGATATTTATCAAAGATTCTTCAGATATATGTGTAAAGTATGGATAAGTAATTTCAGTGCCATATATGTTTAGAATCATGAAACTATAGAAATGACTTCCTAAGAGGTTAAATTATTTCTCATGAATCCACACAGAATACACTGTATAATTACAAAAAGAATGACATATTTATCAGTCCATATATTTATGGGCTCATATAAAAAGATTGCCAAGATTTACTAAGCTATGACAATGAAGTAAGCAAGATGTATAGCATGGTTTTTTATATGCAAATAAAAACACAAGAAGACATTTCAGATGTAGAATCATTTCACATCAATAATTGAGGAAAATGCTTCCAAGTCCAATTAAAATACCCTTTCCATTATAAAATGTACTCCAATACAGAGATTTTTGAATGTAAAAAAAGGAATCTTAAAAGTGATAAAATATCCTATATGCATGCACATACATGTATTAAAAACACTTTTCTGGAAGAGTAAATGAGAAACTGCTTAAAGTGGTTACCCTAGGAAAAAACGAAAGGGGATTTGGGGCTTGTGAACATGGAGAAAGAATCTTTCTCATCTTATGTCTTTCCATATTGAGTGTATTTTAATGTAAAGTTCGTATGCTACTGTTATTATAAAAACTTAAAAAACACAAAAATTGAAATACATTTATCTTTGACCCAACAATTTCACTTTTAGGAATCTATTCAGCATAAATATACACATTTCTGCAGATAGAATGTACAATGACAAAGAAAACTGTCTAAGATATACTGAAAAAGAAAAAAATCTGTAAGTAATAAAACAAGGCAAAGCATAGTGTGCACACTAACTCTACATACATAATATGTGTAGACAAAAGGATGCAAATTTCTACATGAACTGTTGAAAGGGTGCTTCTATAGGGAAAATATAAGAAAAATGAGGATAGGGCATGAATGAGATTTTCATTTTTGCTTTTTATATTTCTGTATTTCATTTTGTAATAAAATGTATATGCATGTATTACTGGTAAAATGTAAATATAATAGAAAAATTAAAATTTACTTCGACTTTACATTGTTAAAATGGCATTAATATGCAGAAACTTCTCTTGATATTCTCTCTCTCTCCCCTCTCCCGCCCTTTCCCTAGCCCTCTCCCTCGCCTTCTCCCTCTCCCTCTCCCTCTCCCTCTCCCTCTCCCTCTCCCTCTCCCTCTCCCCAGTACTGGGGATTGAATCCAGGGGTGCTAAACCACTCATCAACATCCCCAGCCCTTTTTTATTTTTATTTTTTTTTATTTTGAGATAGGGTCTCACTAAGTTGCTTAGGGCCTCGCTAAGTTGCTGAGACTGGCCTTGAAATTGTAATCCTCCTGCCTCAGCCTCCTTGATTATCTCTTGTAGTAAGTGGATCAACTGGACAATTAAACTATAGTCTTTTGTATATTATGTATGATATGCCTCTGGTTTATTGAAACATATTCAAAAGGAAATTATGCCAGATGCAGTAACAAATGCCTGTAGTCCTAGCTACTCAGAAAGCTGAGGCATGAGGATCACAAGTTTGAGGTCATCTTGGACAATTTAGAGAGACACTGTCTCAAAATAATATAAGGGTGTGGATATAGCCTTAGTGGTAGAGTGCTTTGCTTAGCATGGGCAAGACCTTGAGAATTCAATCCTCAGCATTGCAAAGGAGAAATCATCTTTAAAATATAAATCAGTGAATTCTTATTTCAGTAGGAATTTTCACTAATTCCATGCAAGTTAGGTACCATAAATTTCTTTTTAAATTCTCCTTAGCTATGTCTTTCTATTTTTTTTTTTTTTGGTACTGGGGATTGAACTCAGGGGCACTTGGCCACTGAGCCACATCCCCAGCCCTATTTTGTATTTCAACCACTGAGCCACATCCCCAGCTCTTTCTTTTTTTTTTTTTGGTTGTTTGTGAATTCTTGTTGAGTCTAATGGTTCTAAATATGTTCTAAATTTTATTACTTGAGAAACACCACCCAATTTTCATACTGACTAGGCAAGTAGAGAAGTATATAAAATTGTATTAACAAACTACTTATGCAGTTAAGCATACAATCATACTTTATTTTTTTCATTTTAGCCAGTTTTTAGTATTTGTATTTTTTTATTTAATTTTGTTTCTTATTTTTTATTTTTACAGACTGCATTTTGATTCATTGTACACAAAAGGGGTACAACTTTTCATTTCTATGGTTATACAGGATGTGGATTCACACCATTCATGTATTCATACATGTACATAGGGTAATGATGTTTATCTCAGTCCACCATCTTTCATGCCCCCGCTCCCTCCCCCTCCATTTCTCTCTACATAATCCAAAGTTCCTCCATTCTTCTCTCTCATCATCCCCACCCCCATTATGTATCATCATTAACTACTAAAGTGACTTTGTTTTTAAAACCTTTCAAAATAATTAATAACAATTTAGAAAAAACATCAACAATTAAATCACTAAAAAGGGAGAACCAAACCAGGTCAAAATATGCCTCTCGTTTATTGAAACATATTCAGAGGTTAAGGAACTGGAAAAACAAAGAAACCAGAAAGATTTTTCCCTTTTATTTTGGACTTGGTACAAACCTTAAAAACATATTTTTTCACAATCTAAGAGAAAAGAGAAGGAAGAAATCTCTTACCCAGTATCTACCATGCCATTCTATAAATTGCTTAATGAAAAATTAGACATGAGCACAGTGTTAAAAAATTAGAACAGCCTAAGCACATGACTAGAATATCATTGATTACCTTTGGGCCAGGAAGACCTGGAAGACCAATGCCTGAAACACCAGGATCACCTTTATCTCCTTTCTGTCCAGGTAATCCTGGGGAGCCAGGTTTTCCAGGAACTCCAGGAGATCCAGGGGGCCCTTGCACACCCTGAGGGCCTATTAAAATATATTTCACAAAATATTCTTTAATCATGGCATATTTAAGATGAATATGACCAAGCAAAACATAAAAAAAAAATCTCTGTAAACTCTGAGTTCTATAATAATGAGCTTCACAGTCAGGATAAGATAAAGGCCTATTTTTAAAGGAAGTTTAAATAAAAGGGACATGGCTAGAGAGCAGATATGCTTTTGAATTTTAACTTTTAAAATTTCTAAAACTCTATTCCTTAAGTCCCCATTTCAAATGTTTTTGTAACAAGGGCTGGGTTATAGCTCAGTGGTATAGTGCTTTCTTGGCATGTGCAAGACCCTGGGTTCAATTCATAGTACAATAAAAAAAATTTGCAACTAGACTTATATCCATTGATTATTTAGAGATGGTCTTAGTCTGATTTTATCAACACTAGTAACTGTCCTTTCCTTTCTTTTCTCTCTTCTTCCCTAACTAATACCCTTCTTTTCCTTCCTTTCTTTTTCAAGGCCATAGATCAATCCCAGGGCGGTCTAGGTAAGTGCTTTACCACTGAGCTACATGCCCAGGCCCTTACACTAGATTATTTTTAAGATACAAAAGGTAGCCAATCACCTTCCATTAATGGGACTAAATATATGGGAAGTTTTTACTCACCTGGAAACCCCATGTCACCTACGTTTCCTTTAAGTCCAGGAGGTCCTATAAGTCCTGGCTGGCCAGGGAAACCAGGGTTACCCTTGGGACCTAGAATAATGAAATTGGTAACATTAAGATAAATAAGTTCCAGTATGGTATTTGATGGGTTAAACATTAATATATGATTAAGGTCCATAGATATAACTCAGCATGAAACACCAAGTAATCTTAGTAGTACTGCAAAAAAAAAGGAAAAGGAAAAAGGAATCTCCTTAGGAATATATTACAATATAATTATAGTAATAGAGGTCTCCTAATATAATGAAAATAAAAAAAGAAAAAAAATAATTACCAGTACACCTTGTTTCTTCCCCTAAAACTATTCTAATCTCCTAAGATTCTATTTGTTGCATGTGTATAACTACACTTTTTGTATTGTTTTCAAATATAAAGCCAATATAATATGTGTTTTTTAAAAGGTTAATAAATGATGTTTAAAGCAGTGTATATATACACACACATATATGGAAATTTCACAATGGCACAGTTCATTAATTTGTACAATATGTGCTAATAATTATAAAAAATTGGATTCATACATGGCTTTCCCATGTAGAGCCTGATTAAATGAGACCAGGAAGAGAATGTAGTAACCTGTCACGATACAGTCCTAGTGCAGTAGGCCAGAGAGTGATAAGGGTTTACGGGTTGATAGGCACTAGGCAGTCACCCCTGACAGGCACACTATTTTGTCTGTATATTCTTCCTAGAGCATAGGTGCATCAACTCTGTGATGTCACTTAGGTGTTTTCCAAGGACCACAGTGTTATCTTAAACATTTTTTTTTAGTTTCACAATGATTTCTAGCTTGGGAAAGAGAATGCAAAAGATGGGAGGGAGAGACAAGGAAAGAATTTCTCTTTTATACTACCTCAAGGCAATGTGGTATGGAGTCTAACGCAAATTAACAGATTTTCAGAGCTCTTAGAAGGATAAGGACCAGCTGCTCTTTATTTCTGTAGGGTCCAAACTAAAAGAAAATGGCTTAAGAAGCACCAAGATGGCTGGGGCTGTAGCTCAGTAGTGGAGCGCTTGCCTACCACATGTGAGGCACTGGGTTCGATCCTCAGCACCACATAAAAATAAACCAAAGGTGGAATGAACTCTCTGATAAGTGGATGATAATACATAATATGGGGTGGGAGGGAGGCAAGAATGGAAGAAGGATGGATTGCATAGAGGAAAAAGAGGGGTGGGATTGGGGTGGGGGGTAAGAATAATAACAGAATGAGACAATCATCATTACCCTATGTACATGTATGATTACACAAATGGTGTGACTCTACTTCGTTTACAACCAGAGAAGCAACAGCTGTACCCTATTTGTGTACAATGGATCAAAATAAATTAATTTTAAAAAACGAATTAAATAAAGGTATTGTGTCCATCTACAACTAAAAAATATTTTTTTAAAAAAGAAGCACCAAGAAAGAATTTTGTGAGGAATAGGAAAAAAATCTGTTTACTATAGGGTTATTAATGTTGTAACAATCTACCAAGGGAGGTTATGAAATTTTCATCCATAGAAATTTTTGAAAATAGAACTGACAGTCATCTGTTTTAAACAGTGTAATGACAAATTTATCTGAAGGCAAAAACAAAAACAAAAGAGGAAAAAGTAACCTACCTGGTAGTTGTCATATATATACATATACATGGTAATATATAAAATATTTATAATTGTCATTCGCATCATATATAATAAAACACAGAACCTTACTTGAACCATACTTCTGTATATACCCGGCTGTCATAAAAAAGAAGAAATTCAATGAGCACAACAAAATATCCTACAAATCTTATCTGCTGAAACTTGGGCCAAATGGCAACATTTTTGTTGAAGGTGAGCTCCATATTACCATGACGAGATCCAAAACATCATCAAACACGAAAAACACGTAATTACTTTTCTGGGATTCTGGGTCAAGTCATTCAAA
Organism: Glaucomys volans; assembly: GCA_020662805.1. Lineage (NCBI taxonomy): Eukaryota > Metazoa > Chordata > Mammalia > Rodentia > Sciuridae > Glaucomys > Glaucomys volans. Next base: position 540,228 of record JAJEJO010002021.1, read on the forward strand.
TACCATAAGTGGTCTGTCATACCTACCTGGTGGTCCTGGGAGTCCAGGTTGTCCACTTAGTCCAGGTTGTCCTGGGTCCCCAGGCAATCCCTGGTAGCCTTTTGGCCCTGAAACTCCAGGAATACCTTCCAAAGATGAGTAAAAGAGACAAGTTAAACTAGTTATCATTAATCCAATTAACTAATTTGGAAAAACAAGCTACCCAGGTGTTGAACTCTAAATGAAATAAAGGAACTGATGTGGTATGCACCATTAGTATTGGACTCATACTAATCACCCTGCTTTTTATTAATCTGCCAACAAGAAATTCAGAGCACTCAATAAAGTAACTTTTCTCTTTGGGTTTCAGCATCTTGCAGTGTAAAATGGAGAAACTGGGATAGATAATCCCTAGACTTTTTCAAATTCAATGACTATGATTTTTTTTAGTTGTAGGATGCCACAATACCTGTATTTTATTTATTATTCATTTTTGTGTGGTACTGAGAATGAAACCCAGTCCCTCACACATGCTAGGCAATGTCTCAGTACCTCTACCACTGAGTCACAACCCCAGCTCTCAATGGCTATCTTTAATAAGCCCACAGTAGAGGTCAAGTACAGTTTACTGCTCCTGTTACCCAGAAATCATAGTTGAAAGGAAAAAGAACACTTGAAAGGGATAAGCCAAGAAAGGCATTTCATGTTAGCCATAATAAAATATTAGGTTGCCCTGCCTCTTTTGTGACTGCATAAAACTGCAATACCTTGAACTCTTTTCTGAGGAAAAATCCAATCAAATCCTGCTTATCAGGAAACAAAACATCTCTGTACACACACATTCACATGTATACACAAATGAAAATATTAATGTTTGGAATATAAAAAGAGTTATAAATTTACTATAACCTGCAAATAAACACAACTAGATTTATAGTTCCATATTGTTTGAAAGGCTACTCTACATAGATTCTGTTGTAAGAGCTTTAAAAATTTTTGTTTATTTTCTATAAGTGTTTTACATATTGATTTGTGCTCATCTATATTTTGTGATGTTTTGTTATGAAGATGTTATACTTCGATTAAAATAAAAAATTAATAACAGAGTGTGTGACAACAGATACCATTGCCTTGTGAAAATGCATGAACGCACAGATGGTGTGACTCTACTTTGTGTACAACCAGTGAAACAATAGCTGTACTCCATTTGTGTTCAATAAAA
>JAJEJO010002021.1:541528-569693 GCA_020662805.1 Glaucomys volans
GTACAACCAGTGAAACAATAGCTGTACTCCATTTGTGTTCAATAAAAAAAAAAAGGATTTTTTTAGTTTCAAAAGTCTACCTTATACTTTACCCCTTTTTTGCTTCTAATAAAACAACTATAATAGCACAGTTGTTCCCTAGGCTTACTTTCAATGACTTCCCCCGGGGCCAAGCTTTGCTATTCACAATCCAATATTTGTTTATTTTGCTAAGGTAGAATAACAGTGAACTGTATTTAGAAGCCAAGTATGATATAGATATCAAAACACTACAGTTCAACAATGTGCCATTCATCCCCATCTGGTTTCCAGGGGGGAAAAATGAAAAGGACTAGCAAATTTCCTAAGTGCTGAAATCTATTTTTGAAGTGAGCGTGGCTATGTATCCTTTTCTGTCTACTACATCCTGTACTACTTTCTGTAAGGATTGAATGTGACTAACTATGTCTACTTTAAAATCTTGAAAGTTGTAATAGAAAACTAAAAAGAAGATACTTGAACAAAAGTTATCTATCAAACAGTATAAATCAAGTGAAAATAAATGTTCATTATCAAAATCTGATGCACCTAAGTTTCTTTTGTTGGTGAATTCTCTATCACAAGTTACTTTTCATGTTACTTAAAAATTAAACTGCAGGGGCTGAGGGTATGTGCAGATCAGTGCCAGAGTGCATGCTTGGCATGCACAAGGCCCTGGGTTTAATCCCCAGCACCACCTCTCCCCCCAAATTAAACTTTAGACATACCTTAAAACGTATCCATGAATACATGCATTCACTCACCTGGTAATCCAGGTTCCCCCTTTTCTCCTTTTGAGACAAGGAGATTTGGATCCATTGGTCCAGGTGGGCCTGGAAGGCCAGGTTCTCCTTTACCACCTTTTTCTCCTGCAGGGCCAGGAAGTCCTGGCTGACCCTGCAAGCCATCATCACCTAAAATCAACATGTGTAGAGAAGACACAACAGATTTGATTTATCAATCCACGGTTAATACATATATAGGTTATTTATATGTTTAGTATTTGTGTTGGCTGGTAGCAACCCCAAACACTTATGCAGTTTAAGTTACTGTTTATGACTTACTTGCACACCTATGCTGTTTTACACTCAAATAACAATCTTTCCTTCTGGAATTATTTGACGATGATAGACTGCCCCCGCAAAAGAGCCCCCAAAATGTAATCCTTATATTTATAACTAAAGATTTACCATGTTTCATGGTATACAAACTAAGTATATCACCAAATTTAAAACAAGACCTTTTAAATACCACGTCATATAGAAATAAAACACCAAGCACTGTTCATGTTAAAGTAGTTAAATAAAATATTCTATATCAACATAAAGCAATATTTAATTTTGTCTGTTATACACATCTGCCATCAAACTGTGAATATTACCTTTAAGACCAGGAACACCACTTCGTCCAGGAATTCCCAAAGGTCCTGGTGGGCCAGGAGGGCCCATCATACCCATTTCACCTTTGGCACCTTTGAAGAATATCAATAAGTAATTTTTGCCTTTTTTGACTTTGGAAAGATAAAAGAAGTAAGTTTTAAGATGTCATCTGGAAAACTGTTGCAGGTTGGAAAGAAAACACTGTGAAGTTTTACCTTTTTCGCCTGTTGTAAATTTAGTTCCCAATATTGCCAATAGCCAGGAAAATACACATTCATTGTGGCAGCTAATCCCCAAAGATGGCCTCCCAGTGAAACATATTTCCCAGCATATACATCCTGGGGTAATTCTCTCCCCTGGAATAAGGGCTGACTTTGTTTTACCCTTGACTAAATGATACTAGATAACTCCCAAGGCTAGATCAAAAGAAATCTTGCAGTTTCTATCTGGGGGTCCTGGAAATACTCATTTGTGGCTTCTGAAATTCCTTCTCTTGGAATCTAGGTATAAGGAGAGCAACTATTCTGATCCTATGGTGTAAGGAGCTCAAATCATGCAAGGGGCACCATGGATAATGAGATGCCATGTGAGTCAAGGTACACCCAATATCAGAGAAATGTCATCAGCCCCAACCACTCCAGTCAGGGGCAATATGGGTTACAGATAAATGACTCAGTAAGATACCTCTTAGTTTCTCACACACAGAATCTTGAGCAAAATAAAAAGGTTGGTTTAAACCACTAAGTTTTGGAGTTGTTTATTATACCATAATACATAACCGAAACACTCATCTCTATGAAAATGCACACAGCAAATTGAATTTCCTGCAATCAAAGACATTTAGCACTCGTCCTTAACAGATAGTGTCAATCCAGAAAAGTGCCACATGAGAATAATCTACCAGAGTCATTTTATTTAATTAATTAATTAATTTTTTTGTTTATTTATTTTGTGGTACTAGGCATTGAACCCAGGGTCTTGTGCTTACGAGGCAAGCATTCTACCAACTGAGCTTTATCCCCAGCCCCAGAGTCATTTTAGTATTAATTTCCTGAATCTAAAATTGGAGAAAACATTAAACAAATTACCTGGAAATCCAGAGGCACCCGCTTTTCCTGGGAGGCCTGGTGATCCTGGAGGTCCCACAGGACCAGGTGCTCCAGGGATCCCTGGACTGCCCCTCTCACCAGGGGGTCCTGGAATGTCAAACCCAGGAGGTCCTTGATCTCCCTTCTCTCCTGGTATTCCATGCAAACCTAGTGGATACAACATCAATATTAACAACTATTAAGACAGTTTTAAAAGACACACCTGGTTATTTTTCTAGTAAACAAGTGATAGAACCTTGTGTATAACAAACCTAAGAGTATGTTAGAGATATTTTTAGCATCATCCACATCAAATGACTGAAAAATCAAGCTTTAGGATTTTCAATTATACTTCTCTAAAACAGTGCTTCTCAAATTACTTCCAGTTAAAACTAATTTTCTTAATTCCTAGTTAAATATAGATTTAACATTTTTATAAAATGGAATAAAATTACTAATACATGAAATAAAAGTGAAAGATACATAAAATAAAGTCTACATTTTTGGTTACTATACTCAATGAATATGATTACACATTAAATTTCTGTAATAGTTTCTAAATGCTTACTCTTAATCCCATTGTAGACTGATAATAGTTTGTGATTTGACAATGGCCTACTGACCACACTTGGATTTGCACTGTTATAACACATTATGGATTATTAGTACACATTTGTACCATCCATAAAAATGATGAATTACTGAATAATTTGGTTCCAAGGATCCATTTGATTTCATTTTGGCTTTGCTTTAGATGTTTTAATAAAACATTCTTGTTAGTTCTTGTTAATTTTGCTTCTCAGTATTCCAACCAGAATTTTATGGAAAAAAAATTACAAAAATGCTTAACCTCAGTAAGATTCTGTGAGACTAAACCACTCCAAGAAACAAGTTGGACAAAACACAATATATTTGTGGGGAAAGAATGACATTAAAAACATTGTGCATGTTCACACTCTAGTACTTATCAGCTGTCCTTCTTATGAGTCCCTTAATACTGTTACTCATCTGCTAAATGGGAGTAATACTATAACAGACTGGAAGCTGGAGACTAAGCCAAATGATCAAATGAGTGTCCCTTCAACAATATAATCTAAATTTACTATTAGAAATCCATACGTGATTATTTTCATAAAAGAACAAGATGTTGGGATTTAAAAATCTGCTTGATGTCATAGTCTAGCATGCTTTTTAATTGATAAAATTCATTCAAAGAGTAGAGAATTTCACTTAGATGTCATAGTGGTGATGGTTCCAATGCTGCCATTTCATAGTAAAATACTATAAACAGGGGAGGGGGATTTGATGTTATTGTCTTTATGAAGTATGATAAGATATCTAATCCCACTATAAGAGCTCTACATGGACTACTACCTAAGTTGTTATGTTGTAACCCAAATAGTTTGCTAATAGGAGAGTTTTCAATAAAATAATTTATCTTAAAATAGTTTCCAAGAGAGCAGGTCTATGAAATAATGAAAAGAAACCAAAGATTTAAGTCTAGAGAAATATATTGTTTTTGATGTTCAAAGTTGCAGCCTTTGAGTAAGAACTACAATAACTGGTAAACCTGAAGTTCAAGAGGCAAGAAATTACAGTTCAGCACCAAGATGAATCACCCAAGCAGAAGTAATTTGCAAAAAGATTCACTAGGTTAGGAAACAAACGTAAGCATGAAAAGATTAGAACAAAAAAGTCTACAAATAGAAGTTATTAGACATTAATTCTCAGCTATCATTTACTTGTATTTGGAACAAGTAAATGAACTATTTTAGGCATTTTCTCATATGTCCATAATAGTATATTATATATGTAAAATAAATCTGTAAATAAAGATAATGACATATTTACATGCACAAAAATAATGTTTTTTGATGAAGGTCAGCTTTGTACATGTGTTTATCTCTGACCTTTATATTGCCTCAATATCATATTGGAACTTAAGCTCCCGAGGGTTAGTTAGAATTTAAAAATAATTTCATTTTATACTAGAACAGGTTAGGTAGAAAGAAACCAATAATTATTACTGAATGACCATGAGTAAACTACTTGCATGTACTCAGTAAAGATTTTGTTCTTCATTGTTATTATTAGTAGTAGTAACAACCATATGCTGTACTTTTCACAGCATAGATCTTTTCCATGAATAGATGTCAAAAATAGGCATCCTGGTAAAATCCAGGATGAAGAAAATCAATATTAATTTAAAAGTTCTGTTGACTCTTCTTATACAATAGCAGGAATTGTTTGGATAGGGGTATAAAGATGCTGTAAACTTACTGGCAGCCAAATGCAACTGTTAATGGAAAAAAGGGAAAATTTGAAAAATGTACTATCTATGGAAACATTTCTTTTTGGGGAGATGGGTGCCTGAGATCAAAACCAGTGCCTCACACATGCCAGCCTAGCACTCTACCACTCAGAGTATATTCTCCCAACCTATGTAAAATTTTCTATACACACACACACACACACACACACACACACACACACAGAAAACCTCACACTGTTCAAGGGTTCCACAGCCCACCAAAAAAGTTAGCAAGCTATACTGTATTCTTTTAAAAATATTTTTAGTTTGTAGATGGACACAATAATCTTATTTTATTTATTATTTTTATGTGATGCTGAGGATGGATCCCAGTGCCTCACACATGCTAGGCAAGTACTCTACCACTAAGCCATAACCCCAGCCCTGACTGTATTCTTAATCCGTGAAAATAGTATGTATAATTCCTGGGATTTTGTTGTTTGTGGTTGATTTGTTTTGATCATAGTGGTGGTCAACATTGTTTTTCTTTTTAGCTGATTCAGGCACACACTTTCTCCTGATAATAGGTAAACATTATAACACATTTGGCCCAGGTTAGGGGAACATGTCTGTGGATATGGAATAGAGAATATTTAATCAATTGGTAAAAAGATTCACTAAAATATTAACCTTCCAGCTAATGGCCAAACTAAATAATAAAAATCAACAACCTCCACATTTGTCTGGGTTAGTAGGTCATGGGATGAAAAGCATTCTGCTTCTCATCCCTTGGCAATTTTTCTTTTATTTCCTGTTGTCAAATAAGGAAATGATATTCAACAGGACTGTAATTTATAAACATGTGTTAAACTGTATAGTCTGCCTTGGAAAACAGAAAGGCAAATAGTAAGACTTTAAGTAAATAGTAGAAAACATGAGTCAAAAAAATCCCTGAAAAGCATAACGAAAATATTTTACACTTAAGACATAACAATATAAAATATTTTACAGTAAGTTTTCTATTACAAAAAGAAATGAGTATATTAATAAGTTTCTTATAAAATTTAGTTAATATTCAGGTTTATTAAGATATTAGTAACAGTCTTGCTAATCACCATATTACTGAAATATATGAAAAGGAATCATGACATTTTTTAAACAGGTTAAGGTAATATTTTGCTTAGTTGATATAAATAAAATTTAACCAAAAATTCAAATATGAATGCTGTTCAGCCATGGTTGAAAAAAAAGATGATTTGATAACATTTCTACATTCAATGTGCATTCAATAATCTTCAGGCTAATTTCTGTGAACGTCATTTATTTATTGAAGCCTATTAGTATAGATCTTGAATTTTATGTCAAAGCATGTACTTATGGAAGAAAGAGTTGAATTCAGCAATATTACTTACACCCTGCACATCTTATCTAGATTTTATAAGTCAATATATCTATATATACTAACAGAAGAAAGAGATACAGAACAGGAGAGGTGGGCATGGTGGTGCATGCCTGTAAACCTAGCAATTTTGGAAGATGAAGTAGGAGAACTCCCAGTATGAGACCAACCTAGGCAATTTAGTGGGGATCTTGTCTCAGAATTTTAAAGAATTTTAGAAAGGGCTGGGGATATATCACAGTGAAAGAGTGCCCCTTGGTTCAACCCCAGAAGTGAGAGAGAGAGAGAGAGAGAGAGAGAGAGAGAGAGAGAATATTATATGAATGAAACACTGAAGAGTATTAGCTGAATTTGAAAAAAACATGAAGCAAGTATATACAAATTTGTGTTTTGTTCAGACTGGTATTGATGGCTTCTCACTCAGCTGTGATAAAAGGATACAAAATGTCCCCATAATCTCATGTACTTTTTGGAACTAAAAGAAATAATAAAACATGACAGAGGGATAAATTCATTTTTATCCATCTTTGTGAATCAGCAGGTCAAGACTATAATGGCCAAACCTAAAAATAGGTTCTTCTCAAGATTTTCTGCTACAATAGTTGCAATCATATTTTTTTCATGAGGGATGAAGAAACTATTTTATAATAACCTGGTTCAAAGCATCAATCTGTTTTTTATTTTTAAATTAGTAGTAACATGTCTGGGGTCATAAAAAAAAAGTACAATGTGCCTTAAAATCAATATTTTAAAAAATAGGACATGATACAGGCTTTTAACATCATTAATCAGTGTTTCTAGGTTTTTAGCATAATAACTAGCAAAATACCTCTTGTAATTTAAGGCCAGAAAAATACACTCTTTCTTTTTTTCCATTCTTTTTTTCCTTTTTTTCCTCGTGGTGCTCAGTACCTCACACATGCTAAGCAAGCACTATACCACTGAGCTACTTCCCCATGTCAGGAAATGTATTTCTAGGGCTTCAAAATAAATGTATACATATTCTGAACTGTGGTTTTAAGTCTTCCGATATATTTTTGTGAATTAAGAAATGACTAAAATTCCCTTTTTGTTTTAATTTTATTAATTATCATGGTACTTTGCAATAACATAATATCAGCCTTAGATTTGTCCTTATTGTGACTGCTTAGATTAAAATAATAGGGATTCACATCACTAGATGACTCAGAATCATCAATCTCAATATACTCTCAACACAAACAGAAAGGAACCATATCATTCTTTTATGGAGCAAAACCATTAAGTTACGTGTTGGCAAACACTTTTAAGTATCCAATAAACAATACAATAAAAATAGTTTAGCGATCTGAGTTATAAAGAGATCTCACCTGTTAGAGGCAAACAAGAAAAAAATTCAACTCATTTATTTTTTAAAACAGAAAAGGAAATGAAAATTTCTATAATATATTTTAAAGGAGCCCTAACTTTAGTTCTCATGTGCTAAGAAATGTTACAAGATTCCACAAACAAGGCTATTTGTTATTGCTACCTAGGAGTTTAAAGTCTATGCTTCCAAAACTATTGTCCAGCTTAATGATTATGCCAATGATAACATATTGCAATTGATTAAACTGCATTATTGGAATTAAATCAAATTCAGATGACCAGGAAGGGAAATGTTGGGGAGTAAAGCAGGTCTTATGTTGTGACCTACACTTTTTCATTTTACATATAAATAAGTTTACACATATGGATAGTTTACATCTTAAATGGTTTTTGTGAAGACTGTTACATAGGTTTCACTTTATTGATAAGCTAACTAAGCTGTATGAGTGCTATAAAATACATATCAACTCTAATCTTACCAGGTTGGCCTATTGGTCCAGGAATCCCTGGTGGTCCTGGTGGTCCCTGAACACCAATTCCTGGCAGCCCAGGAGGTCCTACTGGCCCAGGTTGTCCATTTGGTCCAACATCACCTTTAGGAAAAAAATATAGTTTAGATATTAAAGATAACAGGTGAAGCCAGGTGCAGTGGCACATGCCGGTAATCCAGCAGTTCAGGAGGCTGAGCAATAGGATCTTGAGTCCAAATCCAGCCTCAGCAAAAGTGAGGTTCTAGGCAACTCAGTGAGACTCTGTCTCTAAATAAAATACAAAAAATTGGGCAGGGGATGTGACTCAGTGGCCGAGTGCCCCTGAGTTCAATTCAGGGTACCAAAAACAAAACAAAACAAAACAAAACAAAAAAAACAAAACTGGTAAATCACCAGTCCTCAAAAACCACAATACCCATGTAGAAAGGCAAATCATATTAAACCAAGACCTTGAATAACTGGCCATTCATTCGAGAAGAAAAGTACACATAAGTACCCAGAATAGAGAGGGAATCTATCAATAATTAGTTTCATAATTTAACATAAGATGAGCACTCAATTTCAGTATCTAAATCAACCTCACAAAACATTACATGACATGAAATTGGGGCGAGCTGATATCCTGTGAATGTATATGATTTATTACCCAATTAATTCTATCATTCTCAAGGTGTTAATAATAGGAGTCTTAATACTTCTTATGATTAGGTATATTTTTGTTAATTTTGTTATATAACATACATTTTGTTACTGTCATAAATAGCATTTATTTATTTATATAAATATTTCTAAGCAAATCATTGTATTTTTCATGATGATACTTTTGAACCAGGTGTCCATTGTATATTCATACAGTAACATTCAATAATTTCATTGAAATATAATAACTATTGATAAACACAACAACATGGATGGAGATCAAAAACATTATGTTATTGAAAGAAACCTTATAAAGAATGTACATATTGTATGATTCCATTTATGAGGAGTTCTACAACAGGTAGACTAACTTCTGATAAAAAAATCATAGTAGTATAGTTGCCAACTGTGGGTGCTTGGGGAGGGACTGACTGGATAGAGACATAGGGAAAATTTCTGGGATATTATCTTTTTTTGAGGTGTTGGGGACTGAACCCATGGCCTTGTGAATGCCCAGCAAGTGCTTTACCATTGAGTTACATTTCCAGCCCTGGGATGATATCTCAGTAGGAGTTTGGATTACACAGGTGTATGCAATTGACAAAATCCAGCAAATGTACATTTAAGATTTATGCATCTTATTTAATGTGAATTTTATATCACAATAAAAACCTGCTATGGAAGTTATGTTAGACAAGATAAAGTATTTAAGGAGAAGTATCCTGTTGTAATTTATTTAAAATGCGTCCAAAAATAAATCAACAGAGAGATGGATGGATAGTTGGAGAGATATGTGACAAAGCCTGTGTAGTGTAACTTTTTGCTATTCATGTAATTTTTTCTGGTGTTGGAGATTGAACCTGGGGCTTTGAGCATGCTAGTCAGTGCTCTACCACTGAGCTACATCCCTAGAGCCTATATTTGAAAATTTTAAAATATGGGAGGGAGATAAAATGTTAATTGTAGAACCAAGGAAGTGGTATATGACTGTTCACTGTATAATTCTTTTACTTTTTTCTGTATATTTAAATTTTTTCATGATAAAAATTTAAAACAGAACCATACTGAGAAACCTACTTACTTCTATCAGGTTAACTAGCAAAATTTGGGGAGTTTTTCAGCACCTTTGGTTAGCAATGTTTTGGGGAAATCCAGCACACACATTGCTTGTGAGAGTGTAAAATGGTGCAAATGAAGAGGAATCTGACAATACTAGGGTGCATTCACCCTTATTCAGAAAAATCTATTTTCGTTACTCAATTCTATTAGTATACCTAAGCACATCCAAAATAATGTGTGTAAAAGTACATTCACTGTGACATTATTGTTTAATAAGAAAAGACTGGGAAAAATCCACTCTAGCAATTAGCAAGTAGTGGAATAAACTTAAGTATATTCATGCAAATCATAACTAGGCAGCCATTTTTTAATCAAGATTTCTATGTATTATGGAGTGATCTCTAAGATATAAAGTTGAGTGAAATAAGTAAAGGGAAAAAAAGAGTCAAAAGGTAACACCCTATCTTTATCTTTTAAGACATGCAGAAAATAAAAAATATATTTACATTGGATAGTATTTTATAAAGGAACACTGGCAGGATAAATAAGAAACTAAACAGTGAATATGGAAATGAAGAGGAACAAAGAGGAAGAGGATAAGTTGAAAAAATACTTCTCAGTGTTACTTTTATACATATATCTTTTTATTATCTATCCAATGAAATAAAAGAAAAAATAATCAATGGAAATTGAAAAAATAGTATAGCAGTGACAGAGGGATTGTATGGGCTTTCTAGTCAATTGGGATTATCACCATAAACTTTCCTACAGGTTTCAATTACTATAAAAGTTAAAATCAAATGGAGAAGTAGCAATAACTTCCATACCTTTTGGTCCAGGTAGTCCATCCAAACCAGTGCGTCCAGGAGGACCTGGAGGTCCTGGGAAACCGCGATCACCTTTTGGACCAAGTGTTCCTTTGAAACCTGGGAGTCCTGGTGACCCAGGTGGCCCAGGTAACCCAAATCCTGGCTCTCCCTTAAGCATGTACATGTCAAAACAGAACAAAAATAACTGCCATGACTTTTCTGGTGCTTATTGTTCACTATAGAGAATCTAAAGCAGAAAATACAAAGTAATATTCTTTTTTTCCATTGGGAGAATAGGAGAATAATTAAATGAAATGTAATCAGTATCTTAGAAAGAACATCTGGAAGGATGAGAAACAGGGTTTTGTAAAACAAATGAGTTGGACTGGTTTCAGAATAAGAAAGAGATAGCAGAGAACATGGGATTAAATAACATCCACTCAAAGAAGGAATGTGATTATAAACTGAGTATTAGATAATCTCAAATAATTCTTTTTAATTTGATCAAGTACGATAATGGCATTATGATTTTTGTATAAAATGTCCACTTACATAGGGGCGAACACCAAAATCTTTGAAGGTGAAACGACATGATTTTGAGATTTGAGTTAACATTTGAGAAAGGAAAAAGGAATAGATGAAGTAAATATGATAAAATCTTAATAATTTTACATCTGAGTGATAGATATATGAAAGTTCATTGTATTACTTCTTTTACTTTTGTGCTTATTTGAAAATGTTCATAATAAAAGAAAAATAATCAACCAACAGAGGAATGGTTCTCTCATGGGAGCTGAGGTCATGGTCAGCTCTTTTTCCCACGGAAAACAAGTAATAATGATGAAATGCAGGAAGTTTAAATTAATTAAGCTCAGAGAAAACACAGCAACAGTCAGGATAATCACATACTGCAGCAGTTTGCTGAAGGATGACTGAGGAAAGTTTGAGATTAGATAGAGGAATGAATAATAGCATAAATATAAATCTCTTATGATTATTGTTACTGTTAATAGCAGTGATTTGCATTATGTATCTGTGATGGAAATGGGACAGAAGGAAACAGTATGGGAAGATCTTAATACATTCAACACCTTTTCAATAAATCATTGCATAAGTATGGCCAGAGATGAAATAGGATAGTGTAGGGAAGTACTAGAAAAGTCAATCATTGAATAACTGGCCATTTTAAAACAAGATCAAAAACTCTTTGTTGGATTTAAATATGACCTTATGTACTATTCAAGATGGTTTTGTGTTGAACATATTGAAATTAAAACAAACAGGTTTTGTTTGTATACTAAAAACAGGATGGTGTCAAAAATTAAATAGAGAAGATTAAGGAGATAGGAAAATGAGATGGAATAAATGAAAATGTCCCAGACCTTTGGTCCTGGAAAGCCTGGTGCCCCAGGAGGGCCTTCTAGACCAATTCTTCCAGGTGTCCCAGGTGCTCCTGGAGGTCCTGGAATTCCTGGAAAACCTGTAAAATGATCATGACATGTTTAGTCCCCAAAGAGGAGAAGAAACATTGAAATTATCAGACCCACATTCTCACCTTACCAATGTGCTTAGTGACTATAGTAAGATGTTAAAGCAGAAGGACATACTGTATGCCTACTTAGGATAAAGTCTTACAAATGTCTAATATTCTCTCTCAATCACCTTATGATCATTTTATTTTCACATAGAGGTAACATGTGAAGAAGATATACTCTTCTGAAGAAAAAGAATGACTATTATATAATAAGGCAGAACTAAACATAAGGAATAAATTCTGCACAAAAGCTCAGGGGAACTTGTGCTTGCATCTGGATATGGTAGGATAAAATGCCTCCCATATGTTTCTGTAAATGAGCTAAAAACAATTGTAGAGTCAGACATGGTGGTACACACCTGTAATCCCAGCAGCTTGGGAGGGTGAGAAAGGAGGATTACAAGTTCAAAGCCAGTCTCATCAATTTAATGAGGCCCTAAGCAACTTAGGAAGACCCAGTCTCAAAATAAAAAACAAAAGGGTTGGGGATGTGGCTCAGTGGTTAAATGCTCCCGGGTTCAATCCCTGGTACCCATCCCCTCCAAACCAAAAAAAAAAAAAAAAAAATGTAGATATCGCCGGTACCTTCACACATAAAATGAAATGAGAGATTTCTCAAAGTATTTGATATAAATGAGTAAGGACACATTCAAGAACTGTTTTCACATAAATGTGTACCCTTGTCATGAATAAGAATGAATTCTGTGAGGAATCAAGCAGAACTAAAGCAAAAGCCCTAAAACATTTTGATAAATCAAGACACTATTTTCACTTGGGATAAAACAGTGGATAAATGTATATAGTAGGTCTTTTTTTCTGTTTAATACAACCTACTAAAACAAGGATCTACTGAAAACATCCTACATGCAAGGAACTATTTGATATTGAGGACATAATGATGAACACAGAATATAATAATTTATTGTGATGTTTTTTGGCTTAGAAATCCTTTTTGAATATATAATTTAGATATTTTTATGAATGTACCATTTTAGATAAGCATCATGAAATTAAAGTGCATAGACACTATAACATTTCATTTGCATTCTTTCTAGCACACAAAAGTTAATAATTAATATGTTTCATTGTCAAAGAATAATGTCATACTAACCAGTTAATGTATACTACCCACAACATTCCAACATACCTTTGGGACCAGGGGGTCCAGGAAGCCCAATTCCAGGGATACCTGGTTCTCCTTTGCTACCAGGTATTCCTGGCAAGCCTTGTTGGCCTGGGAGTCCAGGGTCACCTATGGAGAAACAGCAGTTGTTGAAAGAGAAACTAAAAAAAGAGCCAACAAGTGGTGGAGATATTTTAAAACAAATTCCTCACATACCTGGAAGACCTATTTCACCATCTCTGCCTGGATTACCAGGCAGGCCAGGTTTCCCCGACTGGGTTATGGTCTGACCTGGATCACCTTTAGCACCTGAAAAAAAAAATGTATTGGTGGTGAATGAAAAATGTTCATTTTCCTAAAACTCTCTTTTATTTAAAAATAAGAGTGGAATTGTCAAAAATCTTTTGAAAATGCAAATTAACAAAAACCCACAAGAAAAGAATACCACAGTATAAATTCTAGGAAGATATCACAAATAATCAAAGAGAAAAAGTAGATGATGGCTTTAAGAGTTTCCATGATTGAATATGTGATTAATTCTAGATGTCAACCTCACTGGTTAAAGGATAACCAGATAGCTGGTAAAACATTATTTCTGGGTATGTGTGTGTGGGTGATTCTGTAAGAAATTGGTATTTGAATTCGTGGACTGAGTAAGGAAGATATGCCCTCATCCAGTGTGGGCCAGCATTACCCAACATCTGAGGGTCTAAGTAGAACAAAAAGGCAAAAAACAGGCAAATTTTTTCTGTCTTCTGGAGCTGTAACACTCATTTTTTCCTGCTCTTGAACATCACACAACTGCAGTTTTACCAACCTTCAAACTCTTTAACTGTCACAAGCAGCTCCCAGGCTCTCAGGTATTTGAACATGGAATGAGACACACTACCTTCTTTCCTACATCTCCAGGTTACAGAAAGCCTATCCTGGGACCTCTCAGTCTCCATAGTCTTCAAAGTCAATTTCCCTAAAACATCCCTTCATATCTATCTATCCATCCATCCTATTGATTCCATTCCTTTGGAGAACCCTAATACAAGAAAGTATCTTTAAATATATTTTTAAAATGTGAGTCAGTCTAAAAACTGTAGTAAACAAGGAAAATATTTCTTTTTGGTTAGTTAATGACACTTTTAGGTTTTATAGGTATAAAGTCCAAGTACAACTATTTCTCATTAATTGAAAGAGAGGTTTAAAATTGGCTCAGGACCATGAGGGAGAAGACCAACAAATCTCACCACATTAAAGTTGATTTTTATTCATTAAAGACATCAGACAGGGAATACAAAAGGCAAACCATAGTAAGTAAAGATTTCTTACAAAGTGCATAGCTAACAAAGAAATAATACACTGAGTGTGTGTGTGTGTGTGTGTGTGTATGTGACTGTACATAAAAGAATTTTTTTCATAGGCTCAAACTGCAAATAACCCATTGGTTCATTGACAAAAGAATGGATGAATGAATTCTGACACACACACACACACACACACACACACATATATACACACATATATATGACGGGATACTATATATATACAGCAATGAAAATGAATTCACTGTAGCTACACACAAAGTGAACACAAAGAAACTTACCCTATGATTCCACTAATATGAAGCTCAAAAAGAAGCAAAATTAAAGTATATTTAGGAATGCATATATAAGTGATAAAACAGTGGGGAAATGGAAGGAAATTATGCAAAAGTCAGAAGTGGTTACTTTTGGAGAGAAAGAAGAGTACTATGAACCAGCAAAGATAGGGACAGGAAGGCAGGTGTTTTTAGGATGCTGGCAATGTTTTTTTCTTGATGTGTATAGGAATTACATGTGTGTTTCTAATATAATTATTTATTAAATTTGCATTGTAGATCATGTACTTTAAAAGAACAAAAATTTAAAGAGGACTCCCTCCCCCTTAAAAATGTCATGTTCCCTTGCTATGGAGCTCTGAAGAGGCCAAATATAAAAGGCTATTGAAACACATCTCTCAGAAAAGGAAGGCAAGTATAGGAAGGCAAGGAAGCCACATGATAATACATATCTCCTCTTAAGCACCAAACTTAAAATAGAACAAACAATTAGAGTAAACCTACCTGGTATTCCTGGCTGGCCTGGATTTCCTGCTACACCCTGTACTCCTTTTTCACCTGCTGGGCCTGGAGGGCCAAAACCAACAGGGCCCATAGGCCCCATATCTCCTGGGAGACCTGGTAAACCTGGGTTCCCAGGGGGACCTCTTTCACCCTTAAAAGCAATTCCACCCTGAAAAAGGGAAAAGTTTACTATAGAAACATATAGATACAACAACTATTTGTAGGTTGGTATTATTATTATTCTTTTGTACCAGGGAATGAACCCTGGGGTACTTAACCACAGAGTCACATCCCTCACCTTTAAAAAAATCTTTCTGAGACAGAGTTTGTCTCTCTCTCTCTCTCTTTTTTAGTACTGAGGAATTAACCCAGAGACACTTATACACTGAGCCACACTCCCAGCCCTTTTTGTATTTTATTTAGAGACTGGGTTTCACTGAGTTGCTTAAGGCCTCTCTAAGATGCTGAGTCTGGCTTTGAACTGGCAATCCTCCTGCTTCACCCTCTTGACCCTCTGGGACTACAGGCATGTGCCACTGTGCCCAGTTTAGGTTGGTATTATTTAACACAACTAAGGAAATGATACAGTCATAAACAGTTTTCCTTAACAGCTACCTAAGTGTAGGTGCTATTATGTGATGATAAGTGAAATAAAATCACTTAGTCATTCACTTCTTCAACAAATATGTTTGAGCTGGTCTTATGTGTCACACAAGAGAAACATAGCAGAGAATATAATTAGACACAAATCTCTACTCTCATGAAGCTTACAACCTAATATAAGTTAAGAAGGTTAGAGTCTAGTTAACATATTATAAAATATAATTCCAACTTAAATATTCTGGGCCATGTGTTATGCACAAAAATGAGACTGATCCTTAATGTTCAATATTTGGCTCTGTGGCACATTTAACATGGCCATATACTCAAATTAAACTATAAGCTTACTTTACATAAAAATCATAAATATCTGGTTGTCAGCTATAAATATGTGGAACAAGAGAGGGGTGAACCTCATGCTGACTCAAGCATCTTAATCTCCTGTCCACCTATTCATATCCAGTAGTAAAATAGTAGTGGATTAGAACTGAACTGAAAGAATAGTAAGGAAACATTACATGTAATGATATACCATTACTATACATATCGTATTTTTTTTATCACAGATTGAATGTACAATTCAGCACCAGGCATATCCTTTGTTTTAATTTAAGAAA
Organism: Glaucomys volans; assembly: GCA_020662805.1. NCBI lineage: Eukaryota > Metazoa > Chordata > Mammalia > Rodentia > Sciuridae > Glaucomys > Glaucomys volans. The sequence continues at coordinate 557,975 of JAJEJO010002021.1, forward strand.
CTATTTTTTTTTGGATACTGGTGATTGAACCCAGGGCTCTGCACATGATAAGCAGGTGCTGAACCACTGAGTTACATCTCCAGACCTTTTAATTTTTTTAATTTTGAGACATGGTTTCACTAAGTTGCTCAGGGTGGACTTGAACTTGAAATTATCCTGCCTCAGCCTCCAAAGTAGCTGGGATTATAGGTGCACACCACTATGCCTAGTTCCTAGAAAACATTCCAGATTGGAAAATCAACATTATAAGGTGAAGAATATCAAACCAACTCACAGGTTCTCCTTTGGAGCCAGGAAGTCCTGGCAATCCATCCTGTCCAGGAGTGCCAGGTAAACCAGGAAGCCCTGGAGCTCCAGGGGGGCCCAATTCTCCTTTGTCACCCTTCATTCCTGGAAAAGTGAGGATGTCACCAGGTTCACCTTTAGGTCCAGGAAAGCCTGGAGCACCTGGAGCTCCTGGTATGCCCTGAGTGGGGGGAAAAATGAAAGTAGGGGGACAAGAAAGAGAAAAAAAAAAGAAAATCAGTTTCCTTTTTTGTAATACTTTCTTCTCTACAGTTTAATCCATCAATCCACCCAATAACATTTAGTGTACAAACTAATGAATCAAGTGAGGCACAGCAGTCAGGGAGAGTCAAGGAATCAAATTATAATTTAATATAAAATATATCTATTTCTCTATATACATGTCTATATAAAATTATCTATCTACCTACCTACCTACCTACCTATCCATCAATTCCTCCAGAAGTTAAAATCAAAGTGTTCATGGCTTCCTTCTAATTTTATTTTATTTACAATATACTCAAAACTTACTGGTAATCCTTTGGGACCGATTGCACCAGCATGTCCTTTTTCACCTTTCTGTCCAGGGAAACCAAGAGATCCTAGCATGCATACACATAAAATAATGTGAGCCTTGAGCTTGAAACCTTGATAAAGCTCATATAGAAATCACCAAGTCAGGAAATCAAGTTTTAAAATAAGAACCCCATTCTATCCCAGTTAATCTGCATTTTTATTTTTTTCCTTTATATTCTTGAAATGAAATCACCCTTTCTTTTAAATAAATTTAGCATTTCATATTACATATAATATTGTACCTTCTGGTATTTACTAACACTAACTTACTAGAATCTAGTCAAGAAATATTTTAGGGAAAATTTTTTACCTGGAGGACCTGGGAGACCTGGCAAACCAGGTTGGCCTGGAGGTCCTGCAATCCCAGTTCCAATGCAGTTGAAGCAGGTGTCACCCTTGTCACCTGGTGAAAATCATAATAAAAATTATTACCTGGAAGGAATACTTTGGAGATGTTTTTCTTGGTATTGAGGACTAAACAAACCCAGGGGCACTTTACCACTTATCTACATCCTCTGCCCTTTTTATTTAACTATGAGATGGGGTCTCCCAAAGTTGCTGAGGCTTATTTTGAACTAGTGATTCTCCTCCTCAACTTCCTGAATCACTGGGATTTCAGGCATGTGCCAACATGCCTGGCTGAAAGGGGTACTTAAACCTTTTTTAGATGGGTTCTAAAGAAGCTGGTAGTAAGGATTAACATTTCTACCAAACAATGTGTTTAGAGAAGCTTACATTGAGACTAAATTCATTGACAAATATTTGCTGAGTGTCCACTGTATGCCAAAATTTTTTCCAGGTGTTTGTGATACACTGATAGAAAAAAAAGGCAACAATCCATGCCTTTGTGGAGCTCAAAATCTACCAGCAGAAAGGAATGATAAACAATGAAGGAAATAAATTTTATATTAAATATTTTAATATAATATTAAATGTAGTAAGTATTTTAATATATATTAAAGTGTTCATTATGTTTGTAGGAAAAGCAGAGCTTGGTGAGTGAGATTAGGTATGCCAAGGATGAGTGAGTGGAAGGAAGGTTGCAATTTTATATAGGGTGGTCAGGGTGGACCTCAATGAAAAGAAGGCATGAGGAAAAACTTAAAGGATGTGACATGTACATAAGAAACAGCAAGCAGAAGAGATTGCTGCAGAAGAATGAGGAAGTAGGACCATATCAGAGATTGAGCAGTTTATAAGGAAAGGGTGACCATGAGATATAGTATAGGCCATGGTAAATGCTATAGCTTTTATTATGAGTGAAATGCGAATCTTGTAGAAGAATTTAAAGAGAAAAGCAAAAGCGGTTATGTTAACAATATGCCCTAAGGGCAAGGATGGAAACTCCGTAATCACTTAAGAGGCTATTTCTGTAGGTATCTAGGAGAGAGAGAGAGGGCAGCTCATTCCAGAGTTACAGCACAGAGATGATCAGAATTTGTTAAGTTCTGGGTATACTTAAAAGTAGAGTCAATGGGATGTTCTCAAGGATCATACATGGAATACAAAAGAAGAGAGCTATTAAGGATGATTCCAGGGTTTTTTAGCTTGATCAATTACAAGGCTAAAGTAGCCTGCTTTTCATACAAGAAGGGGAAGATGTTAATAAAGCAATTGTTTGGAAGGAAGTAACAGAAATTAGGACTGTAACTTTATTGGGATGTCAAGTTCAAAACATTAAGTAAGTAGCTGCACACACAAATCAAGAGTCAGAGTCTGGGAAGAAGACAGAAATTTGGAAGTTACTGACAAGTTCACAGTATTAAAAGTCAAAGGACTGGATAAATGAGTTTAGGAAGAGAAAAGGCATAAGGACCGAGCCCTGGGGCACCTCAAAATTAAAAAGTGAACAGATAATTCTTAGATATATAAAAATACAAAGAACTTAGAATATGCAAATTACAATAATTAAGAAGTCTGGTATTGGTGTGAGAAATAAATTAATAAAAAAACAACAGAATAGAGAGGTCAAAAACTGAACCACACACATATGGTCATATGATTTACAACGAACGTTTTAATGAAATGAATACATTTATATAAGTAAGGCAAAAATATTAACACAATTCTGATGATCTTTTGTACTATAATACTGAGTCAACTGTATATCTATAGGGGAGAAAATGTCTTTGATCTCTGATTCAAACTACACATAAAAATTAATCAAAGACAGACCAGAGATCAAAATGTGAAAGTTAAAATGATAAAATATCCAAAAGAAAAGTGGAGACACAACATGCCCAAAGCTATGGGATACAGCAAAAGCAATACTAGCAGGGAAGTTTATAGTAATCAATGCCTGCACCAAAAAAATTCTAAAGATCCCAGATAAACAACTTGTCACTGCATCTCAAGGAACTAAAAAAAAACATGAACAAAGTAAATGCCAAATTAGGAGAAGGAAAGAAAGAATAAAGAGCAAAATGGAAATAAAATAAATGGAGATCAAAAACACAGCACAAAAGATTAATGAAACAAAGGGCTAGTTCTTTGAAGAGACAAAAGAGATAAACCTTTAGCTAAACTAAGTAAAGGAGAGAGAAAATCAAAGTGAAAATGGAAACATTTTAACTGACACCACAGAAATAAAAAGCTCCTTAGAGATTATTACAAACAAATATATACCCACAAATCTAATAATCTAGAAGAAATGGACAAATTCCTGAATATACACACCTTACCAAGACTGAATCATGAAGAAATAGAAAACCTGAACTGACCAATACTTGTTAATTAGATTGGATAAGTAATAAAAGAACCTCCCATTAAAGAAAAGCCCAGAACCAGATGGCGTCATTGCTGAATCTACCAAACATTTGAAGAACACCAGTTCTTTTTAAGTTATTACAAAAACAGAAAAAGAAGTCATTTAACACATTCTATAAGGCCAGTGTTACCCTGATACCAAAACCAGGTAAGGACACAACAAAAGTAGGAAAACTACAGGCCAATATCCTTGATAAACTGTTTAAAAATCCTCAATAAAATACTAGCAAAACAAATCCAAAAGGACTTTACTTTTTCCCTACTCAGAAATACACTTTTATTGTGGTCTCAAAGTGGATTCAAAGAGTTTGATCAGAAAAATTTATAATTGTTGCATTATAATTATAAATAATAAAGGTCTTCATTATATCATATTGGTACACACACATAACATAATGTGATTCATCTCATTCCCCTTAACCTTCCCATTCCCTTCCCTCAACAGCACTTTAAAAAGATTATTTCCCATGAATAAGTAGGATTCATTCCAAGGATGCAAGGAGGGTACAATATATGCAAATCAATAAACACAATATACCCTTTCAAACAAATGAAGGACAAAAACCATATGATCATCTCAATTAGTGCAGAAACAGCATTTGATAACATTCAATATCCCCTTGTGACGAAAATACTGAACAAATTAGGAATACAAGGAACATACCTCAACGTAATAAAGGCCATTTCTAATAAGCCAACAGATAACATATTAAATGGGAAAATAAAAATGAAATGGGGAAAACTGAAGGTTTTCTAAGATATTGGAACAAGATTAGGATGCTGACTACTTTCACCAAGTCTATTCGACATAGTTTAAGATGCAAATAGGCAAGGGAAAGAAATACCAGGCATCCAAAATTTTTTTTTTTTTGGGTACTGGGGATTGAACCCAGGGGCACTCCGCCACTGAGCCTCATCCCCAGCCCTATTTTGTATTTTATTTAGAGACAGGGTCTCACTGAGTTGCTTAGGGCCTCGCTAAGTTGCTGAGGCTGGCTTTGAACTCACGATCCTCCTGCCTCAGCCTCCCAAGTGCTGGGATTACAGGTGTGCACCACCGCACCTGGCCAGGCATCCAAATTTGAAAAAAAAAAAGTCAAATTGTCATTGTTTGCAGATGACACGATTTTATATGGAGAAAACCAGAAAATCTCCATCAAAAAATATTAGAACTAAGGAATTATTCAGCAAAGTTGCAGGATATAAAACTAATATACAAAAATCAGTAATGTTGCTATACACCAATGGCAAATTATCTGAAAGGGAAATCAGAAAGCAATCCCTTTTACAATAGCTTCAAAATATAATAAATTTGGGAATAAATTCAACCAAGGAGGTAACAGATCTCTGCAAAAAATTATGAGATGTTGATGAAAGAAATTTAAAAAGGGACAAAAAAGTAGTAAAACAGCTTGTGTTCAGGATTGAAAGAATCACTATTGTTAAAATGTCCATACTACCCAAAGCAATTTACAGATTTAATACATTCTCCATCAAAATACCAATTGCATTCTTCACACAAACAGAAAAACAATTGTAAAATATCTATGGAACCACAAAAAAATCCTGAATAAGCCAAAGCCATTTTGAACAAAAAGAATAAAACTGGAGGCATTAAATTACCTGACTTCAAAACATACTACAGGGCTATAGTAATCAATAGAGCAAGGTATTGTCATAAAAATAGACATAGACTAATGGAACAGAACGGAGAGACTAGAAATAAGCACACATGTCTATAGCCAACTGATTTTGGACAAGGTTCCAAGAACACACATTGGAGAGAGTACAGCCATTTCAATAAATGGTGCAGAGAAAATTGAATATGCACTATAGAGGAATGAAGCTAGATCCCTATCATCAGTTACAAAGATCAAGGGAATGGATTAAGGACTTCAAACGAAGACCTGAAACTAAGAAACTATTAGGAAAAAACATAGAGGAGTGTATTAGGAAATTGGAATGGCAAGAATTTTTTTGGATGCAATCCTCAAAGCATAGGAAATGAAAGCAAAAATAGACAAATGGTTTTACATGAAACAGTAAAGCTTCTGTACCCCAAAGGGAACACCCAAGAAAGAAAAGAGACAAGCTAGATAATGGGAGAAATATTTGCAATGTGAACATTTAGCAAGGGGTTTATATTCAGAATATATAAGGAACTTCAAAATCTCAATAGCAAAAAACAAATAACCTTACTAAAAAATGGGCAATAGATCTATATACATATTTTTCAAAAGACGTACAAATGACCAACAGATATATGAAAAAATGCTCAACATCACTGATCATCAGGGAAATGCAAATCAAAACCCAAATGAACTAACATCTCACCCCAGCTTTGGAAGGCCAAAAAAGACTTCCAAATTAAAAAAAAAAAAAAGATTAAGATAGCAAGTGCTGGCAAGGACATTGAGAAAAGAAAAAATTGTTCACACTGTTGGTGTGAATTTAAATTAGTATAGTCATTATAATAAACAGTAGGAGGTTACTCAAAAAATTAAAAATAGAAATGCCACATAATGCAGCAATTCCACTACTGGGTATATATCCAAAGGCAATGACATCTGTATATATCAAAGAGTAATCTATACCCCAATGTTCACTGCACCGCTATTTATAAAAACTAAGGAATGGAAACAACCTGTAGGACCACCAATTGATATGGATAAAAAATGTGGCACACAATATTACTACACATATATAATGGAATACTATTCAGTCACAAAAAGTAGGAAATCCTGTCATTTGCAACAACAGAGATGGAACTAGAGATCATCATGTTAAGTGAAATAAGCCAGGTACCTGAAGACAGGTATCACATGATCTTGTCATATGTGTAATTTTCAAAAGTTGAGCTCACAGAAGTTGAGAGTGGAATGGTGGTTACCAGAGGCTTGGGACAATAGAGAGTAGGAAGGGATGGGGAGAGGTTGATCAATAGGTACTGGGTTACAGTTATAGGAGTGAGATGCTCTGAAGGTCCTTTTGCACAGTATGGTGACTATAGATAACAATTATAACAATTATGTATTTTATATTTGAAAAATCTAGAAGAAAGTGCTTTGAAAGTTTTCCCACCACAACATCATAAATATTTGAAAAGATAACTGTTAAACCTGATTTAAATAATACAAAATGTATACATATATTGAACATTATGCGATACTCCATTAATATGGACAACTTTTATTTTTTGTATCAATTAAAAGAAAAAATAAGGAAAAAGAGAAAAATTGGAGTAAAGCATCTAGAAACAGTGAACAGAACATTCTGGGGGAGTTCTGCTGCAAATGGGAGCAGAAGAATAGAGCAGTAGCTAAAAGGAGGGGTGCGATTACCATTAAGGTATTTTTTTTCAGTGGTTATAAAAAAGCGTATTTGTATGCTGCAAGGAATGATCCAGTGGGGAAAAATTGATGATGTGGAAGGAACAAAAAGTTCTTGGCCAAATCCCTGGAGAAACAAAAGGGAATGCAATTTATTATGCAAATAGAACTAGTTTAAGATAGGACTTATAACAGCAATAAGCAAGAAGGTAGAGTGTATGGACACAAATTCAAGTATTTGAGTAAATGTGGTGGCAGAATCTCCACAAACTCTTGTTATTACTTTAATTGGTCATTGAAGGATGAAGTTAGGTCAGAATCTTAAAATAAGAATAGGGAAGGAGGGATTATGAGGATGAAAAGAGAAGAGAAAGTACCGTTTCTGCAAAGGTATAAATTTTCAAACTACTGGGGCTATACTTCAATTCCTAGCAAGTAAAAGGAAGTTGGGGAAGGGAAAGGAGTCAAGGGTTTATGAATAGGACTTACTCCAATGATTGATCATAGAATTTAAATGAAGTTAAGAGCAAAGGAAGGATCTCAAAATATTTAAGGGATAAAGTTGGTAAGTCTCAATGGTGTTGTAGTAATGTTGGGGTCAGACTGTGAAAGGTAGTGAGTGAGAAAAATAGGAGATAAATGATCACCAAAAATGGGATTTATGAAATCAAGGTTATGTAGATATACACTACTGTTAATGAGATGATGTTGCAGGATGAACAGGAAACAAGTCACTGAGGTAGGATGGAAGATAAGGGGATTTTGCTGATGTTATGAAAGAATGAAGGAATGAACATGTTTGGGGATCAAACCTTTTACTCCTTGTTCTCCGGGGAGTCCTTTATCACCTGGCAATCCAGGAGGGCCTGGAGGGCCTGCTTTACATATCTCATCACCTAAATTAGATAAAGAAATGATAGCAGCTAATTGTTATGAAACATTCAGAAGACTACAACAAAAAGCCCAACCAGCTAGGAAAAAAAAAGATTTATTTTCAGTAATATCTTTGCAGAAATACAACAACCTACAAGCAAAAGGAAGACACAATATTGTTGATAATACCATTTGAAAAGCAAATTTAAACATCAAAGAAATCACTCAAACTGAAAAGTAGAATCTTCAATAGAATCTTTTAGACATCAGGGATGCAAATAACAATGCCAACCTTTAGCTGGATTCACTTAAAAATGAAATAAAACCAAAAAAAGAACAGGAGAGAAAGAAAGCTTACTAGGAGGGATGTGAGGTCCAGGAGGGCCAGGAGGCCCTGGAAGGCCAGGAGCTCCAGGCTGTCCATCAAGACCAGGAGATCCAGGAATAGAAATTCCTGGTGGACCTTCATCACCTTTCTGGCCTCTCTCTCCAGGAAATCCAGGGGGGCCAGGAGGACCCACAACTGCAGTCCCTAAGATAAGAAAAAGCATTCATTAAAGAGATCAAAATGATCTTACATTGAGGATATTAGTTTGGTTCTCAATGAGACATTATGTTCTGATTAGATCTTCCTTTAACATAGTATTTGTTATGTTCTTATTTTTTTCTGTTATACTCAATATCTGAAAGGTTGTTCAAATAATTTAATTAAGTTTGGGTGTAAGAAATAATAATTCAAGGTAACTTTATAACTTATGGAAAGTACTAATAATTCTCTACCGACTCAGATAGTCTCAGAAATAAAAGAAAGTTAGTAGACAAAAATAGGCATTTCAAAGTTCCCATGTAAACATGGCTCTGAATCTAGACATTCTTCAATTCCACTGTCTATTTCTGCACTGTTAACACACTTTTTAGTTACTATAGCTTTACATGGTTTCAGAGATGTTAAGGAAGTTACATATATCTTTGTCCTTTTTTAAAATCATTATCACTTACAGATTTGTTGTTCTAAATTTATGTCAGAATCAGCTTGTCACTCTTTATTTTGAGAAACCCACTGGAATTTGAAATGTGAACAATTTGAACTTAAATTTAGACTGACTTTTGGTAGAGTCATTTTTTTTGTCAAATGTTTTATTTAAGCAGGCAACAATATTATTAAATATAACATTTAAAATATATGCATCTTTATAGAAACATTTTTTCTAACATTAATAAAGGAATAAACAATTGGGTAATTAGTACAAGGGCACTGTTTAGTAAATGTATTTTGTCTATCTTGCTATTTTTTTTTATTTATTATTTTTATTATTTTTTTATTTTTATTTACTTATTGATTCATTGAACACAAATGGAGTACAGCTATTGTTTCAATGGTTGTACACAAAGTAGAGTTACACCATCTGTGCTTTCATACATGTACACAGGGCAATGGAATCTGTCACACATTCTGTTATTATTTTTACCCCCCACCCCGCCCCCACCCCTCCCTTCCCTCTATGCTATCTATCCTTCCTCCATTCTTGCCACCCTTCCCCCTCCCATTATGCATCATCATTCATTTATCAGTGAGATAATCCGGCCTTTGGATTTTTGGGATTGGCTGATCTCACTTAGCATAACAGTCTTCAACATCATCCATTTACCTACAAATGCCATAATTTTATTCTTCTTTATGGCTGAGTAATATTCCATTGTGTATATATACCACGGTTTCTTTATCCATTCATCTACTGAAGGGCATCTAGGTTGGTTCCACAATCTAGCTAATGTGAATTGAGCAGCTATGAACATTGATGTGGCTGCATCACTGAGGCAATCTGATTTTAAGTCCTTTGGGTATAGGCCAAGGAGTGGGATAGCAGGGTCAAATGGTGGATCCATTCCAAGTTTTCTAAGGAATCTTCACACTGCTTTCCAGAGTGGCTGCACCAACTTGCACTCCCACCAGCAATGTATGAGTGTACCCTTTTCCCCACATCCTCGCCAATACCTGTTGTTGCCTGTGTTCTTAATAATAGGCATTCTAATTGGGGTAAGATGAAATCTTAAGGTGGTTTTGATTTGCATTTCTCTTATAACGAGGGATGTTGAACATTTTTTCATAAATCTGTTGATTGCTTGTAGATCTTCCTCTGTAAAGTGTCTGTTCATTTCCTTGGCCCATTTATTGACTGGGTTATTAGTGTTCTTGGTGTAAAGATTTTTGAGTACTTGGTAGATTTTGGAGATTAGTGCTCTATCTGAAGTGTGTGTGGCAAAGATTTTCTCCCACTCTGAAGGCTCTCTCTTCACATTGCTGATTGTTTCCTTTGCTGAGAAGAAGCTTTTCAGTTTGACTCTATCCCAATCATTGATTCGTGCTTTTATTTCTTGCGCTTTGGGAGTCATGTTAAGGAAATCTGGTCCTAGGCCAACATGATGAAGATTTGGACCTATTTTCTCTTCTATTAGTTGCAGAATCTCTGGTCTGATTTCTAGGTCCTTGATCCACTTTGAGTTGAGTTTTGTACAGGGTGAGAGATAAGGGTTTAGTTTCATTTTGCTGCATATGGATTTCCAGTTTTCCCAGCACCATTTGTTGAAGAGGCTGTCTTTTCTCCATTCTATGTTTTTGCCTCCTTTGTCAAGTATGAGATACCTGTATTTATGTGGGTTTATCTCTGTGTCCTCTATTCTGTACCATTGATCTACCTGTCTATTTTGGTACCAATACCATGCTGTTTTTGTTACTATTGCTCTGTAGTATAGTTGAAGGTCTGGTATTGTGAAACCCCCTGCTTCGCTCTTCTTGCTAAGGATTGCTTTAGCAATTCTGGGTCTCTTATTCCTCCAAATGAATTTCATGATTGCTTGCTCTATTTCTATGAGGTCCGTCATTGGGATTTTAATTGGAATTGCATTGAATTTGTATAGCATTTTTGGAAGTATGGCCATTTTTACAATATTAATTCTGCCTATCCCAGAACATGGGAGATCTTTCCATCTTCTCAGATGCTCTTTAACTTCTTTCTTTAGCATTCTGTAGTTCTCAGTGTAGAGGTCTTTCACATCTTTTGTTAGATTGATTCCCAAGTATTTTATTTTTTTTTGAGATTAATGTGAATGGGGTAGTTTTCCTAATTTCTCTCTCAGAGGATGCATCACTTACAAATAAAAATGCATTAGATTTATGAGCATTAATTTTATATCCTGCTACTTTACTGAATTCATTAATGAGTTCCAGAAGTTTTCTGGTGGAATTCTTAGGATCTTCTAAATAGAGAATCATGTCATCTGCAAATAGGGATAGTTTGATCTCGTCTTTACCTATTCGTATTTCTCTAATTTCTTTGGTCTGTCTAATTGCTCTGGCTAGAGTTTCAAGAACAATGTTGAATAACAGTGGTGAAAGAGGGCATCCCTGCCTTGTTCCAGTTCTCAGGGGGAATGCTTTCAATTTTTCTCCATTTAGAATGATGTTAGCTATGGGCTTAGCATAGATAGCCTTTACAATGTTAAGGAATGTCCCCACTATCCCTATTTTTTCTAGTGTTTTGAGCATGAAGGGGTGCTGTATTTTATCAAATGCTTTCTCTGCGTCTATTGAAATAATCATGTGGTTCTTGACTTTAAGTCTGTTGATGTGGTGAATTACATTTATTGATTTCCGGATGTTGAACCAACCTTGCATCCCTGGGATGAAACCCACTTGATCGTGGTGCACTATCTTTTTAATATGCTTTTGTATGCGATTCGCTAAAATTTTGTTAAGAATTTTTGCATCTATGTTCATTAGAGATATGGGTCTGAAATTTTCTTTCCTTGATGTGTCCTCCTCTGGTTTTGGTATCAGGGTGATATTAGCTTCATAGAATGAGTTTGGAAGGGTTCCCTCCTCCTCTATT
>JAJEJO010002021.1:575253-604293 GCA_020662805.1 Glaucomys volans
TCTATTGAAATAATCATGTGGTTCTTGACTTTAAGTCTGTTGATGTGGTGAATTACATTTATTGATTTCCGGATGTTGAACCAACCTTGCATCCCTGGGATGAAACCCACTTGATCGTGGTGCACTATCTTTTTAATATGCTTTTGTATGCGATTCGCTAAAATTTTGTTAAGAATTTTTGCATCTATGTTCATTAGAGATATGGGTCTGAAATTTTCTTTCCTTGATGTGTCCTTCTCTGGTTTTGGTATCAGGGTGATATTAGCTTCATAGAATGAGTTTGGAAGGGTTCCCTCCTCCTCTATTCCGTGAAATACTTTGAGGAGTATGGGAATGAGCTCTTCTTTGAAGGTCTTGTAGAACTCGGCTGTGAATCTATCTGGTCCTGGACTTTTCTTGGTTGGTAGGCTTTTGATGACTTCCTCTATTTCATTGCTTGAAATTGATCTATTTAAGTTGTGTATGTCCTCCAGATTCAGTTTGGGTGGCTCATATGCCTCTAGGAACCTGTTGATGTCTTCCAGGTTTTCTATTTTGTTGGAGTATAAATTTTCAAAGTAGCTTCTTATTATGTTTTGTATTTCAATTGTGTCTGTTGTAATGTTTCCATTTCCATCACGAATTTTAGTAATTTGGAGTTTCTCTCTCCTTCTCTTTGTTAGCGTGGCTAAGGGTTTATCAATTTTGTTTATTTTTTCAAAGAACCAACTTTTTGTTTCGTCAATTTTTTGAATTGTTTCTTTTGTTTCAATTTCGTTGATTTCAGCTCTGATTTTGATTATTTCCTGTCTTCTACTACTTTTGGTGATGATCTGTTCCTCTTTTTCTAGGGCTTTGAGCTGTAATGTGAGGTCATTGATTTGTTGACTTTTCATTCTTTTATTAAATGCACTCTCTGCAATGAACTTTCCTCTTAGCACTGCTTTCATAGTATCCCAGAGATTTCGATATGTTGTATCTTTTTTCTCGTTGACCTCTAAGAATCCTTTAATTTCTCCCCTAATGTCTTCTGTTATCCATGTATCATTCAATAGCATATTATTTAATCTCCAGTTCTTGGAGTAGTTTCTGTTTCTAACTTTATCATTGATATCTAATTTCATTCCATTATGATCTGATAGTATACAAGGTAGTATCTCTATCTTTTTGTATTTGCTAAGAGTAGCTTTGTGGCATAACATATGGTCTATTTTAGAGAAGGACCCATGAGCTGCTGAGAAGAAAGTGTATTCGCTTTTTGATGGATGGAATATTCTATATATGTCTGTTAAGTCCAAATTAGCGATTGTGTCATTGAGTCCTATGGTTTCTTTGTTCAATTTTTGTTTGGAGGATCTGTCCAACGGTGAGAGAGGAGTGTTAAAGTCTCCGAGTATTATTGTTTTTTGGTCTATTTGATTCCTGAAATTGAGAAGGATCTGATTGACATACATGGATGCACCATTGTTTGGTGCATAAATATTTATGATTGTTATATCTTGCTGATTTATGCTTCCTTTAAGCAGTATGAAATGTCCTTCTTTATCCCTCCTGACTAACTTTGGCTTGAAGTCTGCTTTATCTGAAATGAGAATGGAAACCCCAGCTTTTTTACTCAGTCCATGTGCATGGTATGTTTTTTCCCAACCTTTCACCTTTAGTCTGTGGGCATGGTTTTCTATGAGATGAGTTTCTTGAAGGCAGCACATTGTTGTGTCTTTCTTTTTAATCCAGTCTGCCAGTCTATATCTTTTAATTGATGAGTTTAGGCCATTTACATTCAGGGTTATTATTGAGATATGAGTTGTATTTCCTGTCATTTTAGCTTTTTTAGGGTTTTTAGCTTAACTTTGTTTCTCCTTTGATTGACTCTTTCTTTAGGGTAGTTCCTCCCCATGGTGACCAAGGTTGTTATTTTTCATTTCTTCGTCTTCGAATATTTTGTTGAGAATGTTCTGTAGGGCAGGCTTTCTCTTTGTGAATTCTTTAAGCTTTTGTTTATCATGGAAGGATTTTATTTCATCATCAAATCTGAAGGTAAGTTTTGCTGGGTATAAGATTCTTGGTTGACATCCGTTTTCTTTCAGAGCTTGAAATATGTTGTTCCAGGCCCTTCCTGCTTTTGGGGTCTGGGCTGAGAAATCTGCTGATATTCGTATTGGTTTCCCCCTGTAGGTAATCTGCTGCTTTTCTCTCGCAACCTTTAAAATTCTATCTTTGTTTTGTATGTTAGGTATTTTCATTATAATGTGCCTTGGTGTGGATCTATTGAAATTCTGTGCGTTTGGTGTCCTGTAGGCCTCTTGTAATTGATTTTCCTATTTTCCATCTCATTCATCATATTTGGGAAATTTTCTGATATTATTTCATTGAACAGATTGTTCATACCCTTGGTTTGTATCTCTGTGCCTTCCTCAATCCCAATAACTCTTAAATTTGGTCTTTTCATGATGTCCCATATTTCTTGGAGGTTTCATTCATGATTCCTAACCATCTTCTCTGTTTGTTCGACTTTGTTTTCAAGATTAAATATTTTGTCTTCATTGTCTGAGGTTCTGTCTTCCAAGTGATCTATTCTGTTAATTATGCTTTCTATTGAGTTTTTAACTTGGTTGATTGTTTCCTTCATTTCCTTGTTTCCTTCAAGGATTTCTGTTTGTTTTTTTCTCAGAACTTCTATCTCTTTATTGAAATGATTTTTTGCTTCCTGAAATTGCTCTAGTAGCTGGTTATTCATAGCCTGAATCTGCACTCTCGTCACCTCATTCTCTTCTCGGATCATTTTAATTATGAACATTCTGTACTCCATTTCTGTCATTCCTTCTACCATGCTGTCTTTGGGATCTCTTGATGTATCATCTAGGTTTGTTTGGGACACTTTCTTCCCGTGTTTTCTCATGCTGCTCATGTATCTTCCCCTCTAGTAGTGCAAATCAGAGGGATTGCAATTTCCCTGTAAAGACTTAGGGCGTTCCTGCAGATTTCCAGTAACTCACCAGATGTTTGAGAGGTGCTTGATCAAGTGGTGACCCAAGATAGCTGCTGTCTCACAACCTCCATGTTGGGAATGATCAATGCTTCTGGGCAGAGGCAACCAAGAGACACAGCACCGTGGCCCTGGAGCCGCAGCACTGTGTCCCCGCGGTAAGGGCTGAGCTTAGGTCCGAGGGCTCAGACAGCCAAAGATGGCGTCTCTCTGCCGGGGAAGCTGTAGAATGGCGCCAACGGGCCCAAATTCCCCGCTGGAGCCGGCAAGCAGCTCCGCTCCCAGCCAGATCTCACCTGGAGCCGCAGCGTGTGTCCCAGCGGGAAGGGGTGGGCTTAGGTCCGAGGGCTCAGATAGCTGAGGATGTCGCCTCTGGACCCGGCAAGCAGCTCAGCTCCCGGCTAAATCTCACCAGGAGGAGCCGCAGCGCCGTGTCCCAGAGGGAAGGGGTGGGCTTAGGTCCGAGGGCTCAGATAGCTGAAGATCAGAGTCAATTATTTATAATATCAATTTATAACCTAAAGTAATGATGAAGTACATCTCTACATATTTTGTAACTTTATTTTATTTTATAAAATTTTATAAAATCCTGCAGAGTTCTTATGTATCTTCTGTTGGCTTTATTCATGAATTTGTTTTATTACTACTGTGAATTTCTCTACATCTTTGACCTACTCGCTTTTACTGTAAATGTAGTCATTTATAATAATATTATAATGTCATTATGTAATATTGTTCTGGATTGATTTGATAATATTTTATTTAGGATATTCATTCTATGTTCATAGATAAGGCTGAATTATACCTAATTGAAGTGTTGTCCCCTTGGTGGTTGTTATCAATGTTTTCAAATTGGGGTAACCTTTTTTAGTGTTCTGAAATAGTTTAAAATAGGGGAATTTTCTATTCTTTGACAGTGGGGTAGACTTAAGTCATAAAACCACCCATAAAAATTAATGCTTTTTTGTGGAGAACCAACATTTCAAAAACTTCTATTTTAATTGATCCACTTACATTTCATTTCTCAGGACAATATTAATCATTTGTTTTCTGCTCCATGATGAGTCTTATATTTCATGCAACATTCCAAATATATTAAGATATAATTAGTTTTCTTTTAATTTAAAATTTAAATCATAGTAACATCACTTTTTATTTGCTAATTTTATTTGTGCCTTCTCTCATTTTCATCTTGATTATATTTGCTGAGTTTTATCATTTTAATCTCATCTTTTTCATTTCAATAACATCTTTTAGTTTCCATACCTGACTAAAATCATTTTAAAATGTTTTTCATTTTATTGTTTATCAAGTGTTTCCTTCAACCTCTCTTACATGTGTCATTTCTTATTGTCTGGGTTCTAAACTAAGCTCATTTACTTCTTTTGTGGTAGGGGGGATTAAACCCATGGTCTTCAACATTCTAGGCAAGCACTCTACCACTGAGTTACTCCCCAGTCCTTCATTTTTTTTGTTAATTTTTTTATTTACTTATTGATTCATTGAACACAAATGGAGTACAGCTATTTTTTCTCTGGTTGTACACAAAGTAGAGTCACACCATCTGTGCATTCATACATGTACACAGGGCAATGATGTCTGTCACACATTCTGTTTTTGTTCTTACCCCCCACCCCGACCCCACCCCTCCCTTCCCTCTATGCTATCTATCCTTTCTCCATTCTAGCTACCCTTCCCCCCCGCATAATTCATCATCATTCACTTATCAGAGAGACCATTTGGCCTTTGGATTTTTGGGATTGGCTGATCTCACTTAGCATAACAGTCTCCAACATCATCCACTTACCTACAAATGCCATAATTTTTTCTTCTTTATGGCTGAATAATACTCCATTGTGTATATATACCACAGTTTCTTTATCCATTCATCTATTGAAGGGCATCTAGGTTGGTTCCACAATCTAGCTATTGTGAATTGAGCAGCTATGAACATTGATGTGGCTGCATCACTGTAGTAATCTGATTTTAAGTCCTTTGGGTATAGGCCAGGAGTGGGATAGCTGGGTCAAATGGTGGATCCATTCCAAGTTTTCTAAGGAATCTTCACACTGCTTTCCAGAGTGGCTGCACCAACTTGCAATCCTACCAGAAATGTATGAGTGTATCCTTTTCCCCACATCCTCGCCAACACCTGGTGTTGCCTGTATTCTTAATAAGAGACATTCTAATTTGGGGTAAGATGAAATCTTAAGGTGGTTTTGATTTGCATTTCTCTTATAACGAGGGATGTTGAACATTTTTTCATAAATCTGCTGATTGCTTGTAGATCTTCCTCTGTAAATATCTGTTCATTTCCTTGGCCCATTTATTGATTGAGTTATCAGTGTTCTTAGTGTAAAGATTTTTTAGTACTTTGTAGATTCTGGAGATTAGTGCTCTGTCTGAAGTGTGTGTAGCAAAGATTTTCTCCCATTCTGAAGGCTCTCTCTTCACATTGCTGATTGTTTCCTTTGCTGAGAAAAAGCTTTTTAGTTTGACTCTATCCCAATCATTGATTCCTGCTTTTATTTCTTGCGCTTTGGGAGTCATGTTAAGGAAATCTGGTCCTAGGCCAATATGATGGAGATTTGGACCTATTTTCTCTTCTATTAGGTGCAGAGTCTCTGGTCTAATTCCTAGGTCCTTGATCCACTTTGAGTTGAGTTTTGTACAGGGTGAGAGATATGGATTTAGTTTCATTTTGCCCAGCCCTTCATTTACTTTTAATTTTTCTAGTTTTGTGATAAATTAAGGGTACTGCTTTGGCTATATTCAATGAGTTCTGATATAAAGTTCTTTCCTTGTTGCTTAGCATTCTGTAATTTGTAATTTCCATTTGTGTCCTCTTTAGAGTTATTTGTAATTTTGTCTTAATATAAAAATGTTATTTGGTGTTTTTGCTGTTATAATATAACTTAATAACTTATTTTACTTTATTTTACTGTGCACACAGAGAATGATCCAAAAGTATAGTAGATTTTTCTGGTCTAATAGAGTCAATTTCCATAAATATTTCATGTGTATTTGAAAAGAATGTGTATTTTCTCCTGTTTAATTTTTTGTCTCCTTCCTATAGATAGCTTGATTGTGCTGCTCAAATTATTTATATCCTTATTTTTCAACTACTTGATATGTTGGGGATCTGCCAATTTATCCCTTGTAGTTTATAAGTTTTCACTTTACATATTAAAAGCCATTAGTTAAGTACATAAATTTCATGACTTTTATATCATTGTGGCATAATTTATCTATACATTCATATAAAATACCTTTCCATTTAATGCATTTTGTTTTGAATTCTGTTTCACATTATAGAGTTGCTAATCTAGCCTTATTTTTGATATTATCTAATATTTCCATTGTTTTATTTTCAAATTAAATTTTTTGCTTTAGATATGTCTATTGTGTATAGTATAAAGATATTTTTATCCCAATTTTATTTTAGTGTCTTTTAATTGGTGTTTGGTCTTTACCCATTTGTTCAATTACTGATTTATTTCTAACTTCTTCTAGTCATCTTATATTTTATTTTCTATTTACCTGGGTTTATCTTTGTTTTACCTCAATCCTAAAATCTATCACATAGAGGTTTTTGGTCTCTTTTCATCTTTACTAGCACGTAAAGCTATGTATTTTATTCATAATCTTTTCTAGTATTTACTTTAAAATGTTTAACCTATGTCATTAAATCTATATTTTCCTGAAAACTTAGGTAATAATATCTGTATTTTCTCCTACCAACAAGACAAAACAAGAAAAAAAACCCTCATTTCCAACTTCCTGATCCCCTCTGTATCTACATATCTCATGTTAAAATATACAGTTACAGTTCCAGATTGTTACTTAAAGCAACTTTGTTGTTGTTGTTGTTGTTGTTGTTGTTGTTGGAGTTTTTAATTATCAAAACCCATTTAGAGGGCTGGTGAGATAGCTAAGTGGTAAAGCAATTGCCTATCATGCATGAGGCCCTGAGTTCAATCCCCATCACCACATAAAAATAAACAAAATTATTTAAAAATGAAAGAATAGAAATGAGTAAGCTAAAGCCTTTGAAAACTCATTTAGAGTTAATAAGCCTTACTTATATCTTTTCTAACCCTTAGTTCTTTCATACTACCTCCATGTCCACATCATCCTGAATTCCTTCCCTTATTCTTAGAATAAAACCTCCATTAACTATTTCAGATAAGGTCTGGAGGTGGTAAACTTTGTAGGTATCCTGCCTTCCTTCTAGGATGATAGTTTTCTTAAAATATAGAATAGCAAATTCTTAGTTTTTATTCTTATTACCTTGAAAATATACTCTATTATCTTCCCCTGACTCTCAATGCTCCATAGGTGATTTGCCTTTTTCTTAGTTTTTTAAATGCCTAAATTCTGAAATGTCCCTACAGTGTATCTGGTTATGGGTTTTTGTATTATTATTTTACTCCTACTTAGTGCTTCATGATCGTATTCACAGGCTTTGTGATTTTCTTTTTGGTTTTGTGCTTTTTTTTTTTTTTTAGCAGATGTAAGTTCGCAGCCACTATTTATTTCCAAACAATGCCTCTTGTCCTGTTCTTTCTTCCTTGAACTCCCACACAGTGGATTTAGGAGCTTCTAAGTTTATCTTTTATACCCCAATTTTTCTTTCATCCTTTTCAACTTTTTAACTCTTACTGCAGACTGGAAGATTTCCTTATTTCAATTTTTCAGATATAATACATATATTTAATCCTCCATCTTGAGATTAGAAATCTAGAGTACCAATTTAGAACATAAACTCACATTTGTTATCTTTCTTCTTGCATGGATCATTGAGTGCCACTTGTCATACTGATAATTCACTGAATATGTATGTGTGCTAGGTACTGTACCAGCTGCTTTCGTAAATTTTACATAAATACCAACTATCGCCCCATTTCAGAGAATACGGAAAAAAAAAAACATGCTAGATGAGGGCAGTGTTCAATCTGCGGCCAAATCAGAAATGCTACACTATACAGGGTATCAAAAAAGAGAATGATATAAAACTCAATAGTGATTCCTCCAATTTTATTAAATAGAAAAATCACAATGGAGATTTCTACTTATATTTCTGTAACTCTAAGTGAATCAAAACTAGGCATTAATGGGGCAGCATCCCCTTCCCTAATAGTATGAAGAGTATAATTATTCATCTATTGCATCACAGAACTGTTTGGTATGATTTATTAAAAATAAAAGGTAGAAATTGGATTCTTAGAATAAAAGGGTACTGTTTAAGTTTTGTGGTTTTTTAAAATTTTATTTAGTACAAATGAAAAATTAGGCAAGAAAGACTGTAGTATGAGTTGGGCAGAATCTGTCAATTAAAAAGTACTCATGTCTTCTTACTGCTATGCTTACCCTGGAACTAGTGTGATAAAGCATATGCATGGATTGATTAGTAAGGATGCTATGGGCACGACCACATAAGTACAGTCTATTTTACCTGGAGGTCCAGGAAGGCCAGGCGGACCCTGTATTCCAGGAAATCCTCGCTCTCCTTTTTCTCCAGGCAAGCCAGGTAATCCCATGTTTCCTTTTTCTCCTACAGTCACGCCAGTTCCAGGCCTAGGAATTACCTTTATTATGAGAGAAAATAAAGAAACTGGAAGAGGAAGAGGCTTGTCTCCTGAAAGTAATCTAGCAGCTAAATATGATAATACCTTATTGTTACCAGGTGCTCAGATGCAAAAATCATTAAGACTGCTAAATAAAGGCACATTCTACATCATTCTTATCCTCTGATTAGGAAATGTTTAATACAAGTAACAGCATCACCACCTTTCTGAACCCCAGATTACAAATCTAGATGAAATTTTTGCTGTCTCTTTTCTTTTTTTTAAAATAATGTTCATTTTTTAAAAATTTTTATTTATTCCTATGTGGTGCTGAGGATCAAACCCAAGGCCTCACACATGCCAGGCAAGCACTCTACCACTGAGCCACAACCCCAGCCTGCTGTCTCTTATAATTTACATTCAATTCATTCCAATCTGCTAAAGCCTAATATTTTTTTACTGAAAATGCCACAGCTACTATTTTCAACTTACAAGTGGACTAACAGAAGCACTTGGACTAACCTTTGAATCCAAATCTACTGCTAGGATATATTTCCTCAAAAACTTATTTTTCTGTGTTAACTACTCTGCTTAAGCACTTGAAATTGCTTCCTCCTCACTATATCTGATGCTATTTTCAACCCTAGATTCTGCCAAGCCACTTCTCACTTTTGATAACTCTCTCACCTATTTCGTCTCCTATTATTTCTAGCAAAGAATTTTTGTTAGAATAAAGTCTGATTATAGCCTCTTCATGCAACTTATACATTCTTATCTATGCCTTTGCATATGCCATTCCAAACATCTGCAATGTCTTACTTCAATATTTTACTATTCCAACTCACATGCCTTTGTTCCATTAACAAAGAACAACAAACCATATCTATTCCAAGAAAACTGTATTGATTAAACCCAATCAACTATCACACCTGTTTTCTGTCTTCTTAGAACTCAGGACTTAACTCTATTCTAAAGAACTTCATACTAGTTAAGTATTTAATTCGTCTCATATACCTAAAGAGGTAAATAAATTTCATATCAAGGAAATTGTCAGTCTGAGGTACAAATAAACATCACAAGCGAAGTGTGGTACTTCTTCCTACCTCTTTTGGATATAAGAAATGTTAACACAAGAGGAGACCAAAAGTTGTAGGACCCAGGATTGGGATAGTGGTTCAAAAGGAAAAGGGAACTACTTGGATAGGACTGCATGCTCAAAATTTCCATTTCTACTGATACTCATCAAAATTTTATTATCTTGTTTTCTGAAGAGATTTTTTTCCTTAGAGAACTGAAACTCTGATTTTAAAGTGAAGGTGAATAAAAATTGCCTAAGAGAAGTGTCTTTAAATACATCCTAATTACATTTTGTACTAAGTATTAATATCTGAGATTCACTATGGACAAAAAGACTTAATGTTAGCAAAGTGTCTGGATATATAAGTTTTATGGTAATCACACTGCTGGGGCTTCAATGTCGTCTAAAATATAAAATCTAACCAAATTTCAAAAAAAGGAAAACCAATTTGTCAAACCTCAGCAATCATATTTTATTCTTAATAAGATTAAAAATAAACCTGACTTAAATTTCATGGTCATTGCAAACATGACAGAAAATCTGTAAACCCTCCAATTATTCTTTCATAGAGCAGTTCCTATATTTGTTATTAAGAGCCCCAGAAAGCACACACTCTGGAAAGAAAGAGGTGTGAATCAGACAATTACAAATTGAGAAATCCTATTAGGACCAAATCCATCTTTCTCCTGAGCTCTGCAGGGGAAAAGACCAATCCCCACCTACCCAAGAGTTTCTTTGGTTGAACCTTCATAAGCAACACTTGCACCACCTGCTGGTTACTTGAGAAATGATTTGACAATCATGATGCAAAACAACCCAATGCCGTAATTTTGAACCTTTACTATGGAGAAGTAATACAAAAGCAGAACAGTACAAAGACCTGGATATCAACACTACTGAAATTTTTAGGTGTAAATACTTCTAAGGCTATAGAAGTTGGAAATGACTTAAAAGGTAGGGAGTATATAATTAAGGCACAAAATAATAACACATATTAAAATTGATAAATGAAGACATAAAAAACTTACAAGTCCAGGAGGCCCAGGGGGGCCGATGTCACCTTTTTGGCCCTGTTCAATGCAATTGTAAAATATGTTAGCAAAAGTCACATGAAAACATCAACTTCCTCAAGAATATGAGGTAATTAAGTTTCATAGAAGACTCAAATCAATAATAAAATAACCCAAATGAGAAATAAAATGTAAGGCAATGAAACAATACAGAGCTAAGATGAGGAAGAGCTGTGCTGATGTCTCAGATTTACTATCTATATGATCTTGATCAATTAACCTCTCTGAAACATATTTAGAAAATGAGGATTCGGACTAGACTTCTAGCTATAACATTCTTTGGTTTTAGGATTCTCATTATTTAGCAAACTATACTCTATAAAAGAGAAAATGAACAAAATGGCACCACGAGAATCACTTAAAACCATCCCTTAGTTTTTGGTTACATTTAGCTGTATTCCTTTGCATAAAACTAGTCAGGGACATAATCTAGTGTCATCTCTATTAGCAACATATATTTTAGAGGCAGTGGGCTTAATTATCATCAGTAACAGCTAACAAATTGTAATTGCTTTTATGAGTTTGCTCTAAAAAGCGAGTGAAAGACAAATTCAGACAAAATTGTTATCCTCAATTGATAGCTACAACAGCATGAAGAATACAATATTCAACTCTTTGAGTCTACTGGCCAAGACCCAAAGATGGATGTCTCTTACACTTCTATTCTTGATCTGACTTGTTCAAAGAAACTTTTTACCTATATAAAAACTCATTTTAGTATAAGAATTTATTCTGTCTTTTAACTTACTTAATCCTTGAAAAAAAATCTGTTTTCTTAGTAGTTGCTACCTCTCATTATTCTAACTGTACCTTTCAGGCCAAACTAAGACTTTGATCTAGATTAAGGTTAAACCACTTGAATGTACCCAGAGGGTACATTTTGTAACACCTTTACCTCATTGCTTGAAAAACAAAGCTTTTCATTTTTTTTTTTTTTCCGGAACCAGGGATTGAACTCAGGGACACTCGGCCACTGAACCACATCCCCAGCCCTATTTTGTATTTTATTTAGAGACAGGGTTTCACTGAGTTGCTAAGGGCCTCGCTAAGTTGCTGAGGCTGGCTTTGAACTTGCGATCCTCCTGACTCAGACTCCCAAGTAGCTTGAATTACAGGCGTGCGTCACCACTCCCGGCTTCATTTTGGTTTTGATACAGAGTGATTAAGAGACAGAGGTCTTGGAGGACATGGATATTTTGTAACCTGTTTAAAATCAAGTAACTGCCTTATACATACTTTCAAAGTCACATTTAAAATGTATAGCTAAATAAATTAGTTAGGCTGCATTGGCCTGGTGAAAGGGAAAAGACAAAGAATTAGCAACAGGCTTATAGATGATAATTGCAAAAATAACAGAAATATTTAGAAAAGACATTCTAAACTTACATCTATAATCCTTTCTAATCAAAGCACTCACTAAAATAATGATGTGTACTCGTTAGGGGCAAAAAAAAAAGTTTTGCCAATGCATGCTCAAAGCAAAAGCACTGACTTCACAATAGGAATGCTAAAGTTAAATAATTCTTCATGTGTGTCTACCATATGGACTGTGATTTAGGGCAATGGAAGGAAATTTAGAGGATAGTGTATAAAGAAAAAGAAGCACCACCAAAAGATGTATAATGAAGGCATGTTTTGAATACAAAAGTAGATATTTATAACTTGTTCATTTAAAACTATCTTTGGAACAGAAAAGAATGATGTGAACTCAAATAAAATCACCCACTTCAAAATATTTAAATTCTTACCTTTTCACCATCCCTTCCTGGTTCACCAGGGTAACCAGGATCACCAGGCAAACCCTTTAAAACATAGAAGGATATTATCAGCAAAAACGACAAAACAAGGAATTCTAAAAAACCCTTTCATCCATAGATGCAATGAGAACACTAGCAAAAATAATCCATCAAAATAAACTTTTACTGGAAAATACTATTCTCACACCAAAAAATTGTATGTGAATGTTTATAGTAGTTTCATTCATAATAGCTAACACTCAGAAAGAAACAAAATATCCTTTGATGTGTAAACAGATAAACAAACTTAGTAATACAAACAACCAACAATTACTGAGCAAAAAAAAAAAAGTAATGAACTATCAATACATAGTATAATATATTATGCTATGAGAAATAATTATGATTCAAAAGGCTCCACAGACAAAATGGAGAAAATTTTTACCACCCGCACCTCAGATAGAGCATTAATCTCCTAGATATACAAAGAACTCAAAAAACTCAACAACAAAAGAAAAAAAAAAATAACTCAATCAATAAATGGGCTAAGGAACTGAACAGGCACTTCACAGAAGAAATACAAATGGTCAAAAAATATTTGAAAAAGTGTTCAACATCTCTAGCAATTAGAGAAATCAAATCAAATCAAAACTATACTGAGATTCTATCTCACCCCTGTCAGAATGGCAATTTTGAAGAATACAAGTAACAATAAATGTTGGTGAGAATGTGGGGAAAAAGGTTCACTTATGCATTGCTGGTGGGAATGCAAATTGGTAAAACCACTCTGGAAAGTAGTATGGAAATTCCTTATAAAACTTAGAATGGAATGACCCTTTGACCCAGTTATCCCACTCCTTTGTTTATACCCAAAGGATTTAAAATCCCCATACTCAGTGAGGTAGCCAATTCCATGTTTATAGCAGCTCAATTCACAATAGCCAAGCTATGGAACCAACCTAGTTGCCCTCAGCAGATGAGTGGATAAAGAAAATGTAGTATATGTACACAGTGAAATATTACTCAGTCACAAAGAAGAATGAAATTATGGCATATGCCAGTAAATGGATGGAACTAGGGACTATCATACTAAGTAAAATAAGCCAGTCCCCAAAAAACAAAGGTCAAATGTTCTCTCTGATATGTTGATGCTAACCTACAACAAGGGAGGGAAAATTTAGAAGTTCTTTGGACTAGACAAAGGAAATAAAAGGAAGGGAGTGGGGGAGGACTAGAAAAGACAGTGGAATGAATTGGACATATTTTTCCTTTTCTTATATATGAATACACGACCAGTGTAACTCCACATCATATAAAACCACAATAATAAGATCCTAATTGGAACAAGTTATATTTATTTTATGTATGTATAATATGGCAATGTATGCTCTACTATCATGTATACCTAGAAAGAACAAATTTAAAAAAGGTTACATAGAATATGCCCTCATTTTATGAAACTCTGGATTGAGCAAAATTATGTGGCTGGAGACCAGATCTGATGTTACCAGGAGCTTACAGAGTGGGGGGGGGGAGTAAAGAAGAGAATAAATAAAAGAACATGAGGGAAGTTTTGAAGGTGATGAAACCGTTCTTGATTATGATGGTGGTTATACAACTATATGTTTATTAAAACACAGAACTCCACACTAAATATGCTTCATTTTCTTATATATAAATTGCATCTCTGGCCTGGGATTGTGACTCAGTGGTAGAGTGCTCGCCTAGCAAACATGAGGCCCTGGGTTTGATCCTCAGCACCACATAAAAATAAAGTAAAACTATTGTGTCCAACTACAACTAAAAAACATATTTAAAAAAATGCATCTCAATAAATTTGACTTTAAAATAGAAGTATCTCAAATTCATATTCAAAAGACAAACAGGATAATTTCCATTCATTTAAAATATTTTTAAACTCCAAACTCCTTGTCATCCTACTTTTCTATCAACACCTACAACTACTAGTTTTGGTGGGGGGAAAGGACCTTAGATACTCACTGGAATTCCTGGTTGACCATTCTCTCCATCTTTGCCTGGTTTACCCTATAGGGTCAAAGAGATGATGGAGCAAGAACAAAAATTTATTAGTTACGATGTATGAGGCTAAAGAATATAATAAGCTTTATATTATACCTTGGATTACTTTAAATAGACTTTTTAGACTTCTTAGACTTTAATATCATAATAAGTATGTAAAGAGTGATTATTCTCAGGCAATGAAAGAGAATTCAGGAAGAAAGAATAACACACACACACACACAGAAGAATGCACACATTTAGAATTTTCTTGTAAAGTGTATTAGTATTCATAACACTTACTCTTTTTCCTGGCTCTCCTTGCTCACCTTTCTCACCTTTCACACCACCTGGAGGACCCTATACATACAAAAGTGGTTTCACATTGGTTCATGGGATGTTGTGTTCAATATCAATTTAAATTAAATGATGCTAAGGTGCTTTTGGTTACTTACTGGAGGACCACGCATCCCTGGAGGACCAGGAGGTCCTCGGTCACCAGGAAGTCCCTATATGGTTTTAGGAGAAAGGAAAACTATGTTAATACTAGAATATGCATTCTCACTCTAACTGCTAGAGGCTGCTGGAAAAGTTTTTAACAACTGAATACAGTATAACCAAAGATAATAGAATGTTTCTAACTTGAATTTGAAATTTCCTAGGCAAAAGAACCGAGAGGCATCTTTGTTCACTTATACTAATTTCTAGTGTATATACCATCCAAGTTTTGAGGCAAAAACAACACTTCAAATGAAAATATTAATGATTTTTAGTCTTATAAAATATTTTTATAAGCAAGAGCAATACCTAAAATAGGGGATTTGGGATCTGCAAATCACACATACATTTTGGCAGAAAATTAAATGGTCCATATTGATCATGGAGTTTAATATGATTTTCCTTTATTCTTAACTCTCTTCTCTGTGTTTTTAAGGTTGGACCAGTATGCAATAAAAATGTGTTTGATCCCTTCATCTACTCTAGTAGAGGTATCAGATAACTATTTCTAAACATAAGAAAGGCATTTAGAACAACCTCATATTTCTCTTGAGTTATAACTGAAATTTAGAAAACACAGTCATCTAAGACAATGCCGTCTACCCTACCATGACCTAATTTTATACATGAATTATTCAAATAGCTAAAAATGAAAACAACCCAAATGAATATCAACTGATAAATGGGCAAACAAAATATGTACTATTCACACAGTGGAATATTATTTAGTCTTAAAAGGAATGAAGTACTTAAACATATGCTGTATAAAAGAAGCCAGACACAGAACACCACAGATTGTATGAATGAATATATATATATATATTCTTATTGCATATATATATTTGCCTTATGAATATATATATAAAGCAAATCCACAGAGCCAAGAAATAAATAGTGGTTGCCTAGTGTTGGAATATTTGGTGAGAAATAGGGAGTTAAAACTAATAGGTATGGAATTTTGGGAGAGAAATTTATAAAATTAAATTGTGATAATAGTTTCACTATACTGCAAATACATAAAATGAATTATACACTTTAAATTGGTAAACTGCATGGTATGTAATGGTATCCCAATAAAGCTCTTTTAAAATTTTAATTTTAATTTTAGCCCAAATTCCGGTTTATAAAATACCCACATATATAACCATATTTCAGCTTACAATGCATTTTATTGAAATGTCACTTCCACAACAAAATTTTTTGGCTTTATTGATGTTTCTGGCTTTACTGAGCTATAATTGTCAAATATTGTATATATGTAAGATGTAAAGTGTGATGTTTCCATATACATATATGTTATAAAATGATTACTAGCATCAATTTAACTAACATGCACATGAAATGATTTTTATTGACTTCCTCTTTACCTACTCACCTGATCTCCTTTTTGAAACTCCACATCAATTGGTCTTTTCTGCTCACTGATTTGCCCAGGCGGCCCAGGTGGGCCCTGAAGACCTTGCTCACCCTGTTTACAAGATAAAATAAGATTGTGATATTTCATAATCTACCACAGACAATAAAATAACATGTAAACTATTAGTTTGCAAGAGGTATGTAAACTATTAGTTGCAAGAGGCAAAGGAAGGAACAAAAAAAGGCAGTTCAAGTGACTCTGAAAGGAGAAAGCTAGGGCTGAAAAACAACTTTTTTCTTTCCTCACCTTTTCACCTTTGGGTCCCTGGAAATTTAAGCCCATATTCCCCTGAAGAGAGAGATTTCATTAAAATCTCATTGACAATAAGAAAAATAATCCACACTAAATAAAAGATGTAAAGAAAAAGAATATTACCTTTGGTCCTGGTGGTCCTGGTGGGCCAGGAGGGCCCTAAGAAGACAGAGGAAAGGATAAAAATGTTATATTGATAAATTTATTGAAAAATTATTTGCTTTCATACAGTAAGGGCTAAAAGAGCCCCTCAAACTATTTCTGGGGCCTGGGGATGTAGCTCGGTGGTAAAGCACTTGCCTAGCATGCAATCCATAGTATTGTAAATATAATAACAACAACAATCCTGTTTTTTTTAACTAATTGCTTTTTAGTCAGCAATACACATTTAAATCAATTCAAACAGACTAGATGAAAGTGGATATTTCTGGCAACACAATGGTTGTGGGCAAGGGCAGAAAGTTAGAATGGATAGAAGAGAGGGGTAGCACCAGTACTAAAAATCAATTCAAAAGTTAACTTTAAAAAAATACCCTATTTCTTTAATCAGAATTATGGTTTAATTGAGTTACCACAAAGAAAGTCAAAGAAATGAGCTGTAGTTCTTTTTTTCCCTTGGAATGGGGATTGAACCTAGAGCCTTGTACATGCTAGGCAAGAGCTCTACCACTGAGCTACACCCCCAGCCCTAATAAGCTTTAGTTCTTAAAAAATGTGATTATTTTTTAAATTCAGTTTTCTTTTTATGCAATGTGTCTTTGCATTTTTCAGAATGTTTCAAAGTTTGAAAAATTAAATAGGCATTTATCTACCCATGTACATCACCTCATAGTTGCAATGGATGTATTTATTTACATATTGTATCTTGGCAACACTTCTAAGATTTGCTTCAGGTATTCAGCAAGGGTTAATTGAAAGAGCATTCTAAAATGTGGAGTGACTTGGTTAAGTGGCCACAACAGTTAAGGAAATTCAAGGTTTAACAATCTACCCAGGGAACACTAATGTTGCAACAGCAGAATTAGGAAAAAATACCATAATCCAGGGAGTCTTGCTCTGTAGGAGGTCTACAACTAAAACATACTGATTGGATTTGAAATGTAGTTCAAGCATAGAGTGCTTGCCTAGCAAGTGTGAAGCCCTGGGTTCAATTCCTAGCACCTAAATAAATAAATAAACAAACTAACTGAACATTCAGGTTTTCTAATTGTTTCCCAAGGAGATCCAGGAAACCAGAAACCATAATCATTTATGGTAGGTTCTTCAAGTATTTGCCAAACATTGTTTCCTTCATTCAAGAGTAGAGGAACAATTATTACCAAAATGTACAATGGTAAAAGTATGATGAAAACTGTCACTTAAATATATGGTAGATGAGAAAGTGGCATATGATAAATTACATCGAAATACATTTCTTACCCTTTTAAGAGGACAATAGCAAAGCTCTAAGTGTAAAACATGACTTGAATGAAATACAGGTATTACAATTAGAATTTATTAGTGTAGAAAATAAGAGTGTCTATAGAGGTAATAAGAGTACTGGTTGCACAAACAGGGTCTTTACAAATTTTTGCCTTTCTGCTCGGGTACACAAATATATGATTCCATTGCAGAGTGGTTGTTCCCTCCATCAATCCTACTGCATCTCCCAGCCCCCTATGAAATTAAGGCCAATTTTTTGTGAAGCTCTTTTTATTCTTCTTAAACAACAATAAAAAAATGCATCTTGAAGAAACATGCTTCATCAAGTAACTAGAGGCTTTCATAAAGATTGCTTTAGAAGATATCCTGTATCCACAGGAAACCAGCAGAATACTTTGTTTTAAAGCTCAGTAGTAGAATTCATGCTTAGGATGGACAAGGGACTGGGTTCCATCCTCAGAACTGTAAAAAAGAAAAAAAGCCCTTTATTTTAAATCTTTCATTTTATGTACCTCATTTTTTCTGTCTGTAAGATGGAGAACTATTCGTTGGAATGCATACTGTTTACCATAACAAAACCATCCTTAAATAACAAAATTATGGTTATGAATGCTTTCAGGTATTATAAATAATACTAATGTTAATGAAAAAATAGAAAGGAAGGAGAAATAAAATTATAGAAGAAGCTTACCATTAAACCTGGTGGTCCTGGGGGACCAATTGGCCCTGGTATACCCATGGGACCAGCTGGGCCCTGTTATAAATGGAATAAAAAAAAGAATGAAAAAACAAAAGCTCCAAAACTAAGCCTTTTACTATATCTTACACAGAACTAAATGGATGAATTTTAAACTTTTGTTGCCAGAATTCTGTAATTCTATCAGCCTATAGTATTAAAAGCAGATTTTGAAAATGTATACATATAAGAGGATTAAATAACTTTAAATGAATCCAAACCCTCAGAAATCAACACAGAATGGATGTGTATTTTGGAAAGGTTATGCTTAACAACAATGGATAATAAAGGTAGGACGAGTACATAAAGAAAATTTCTAAAATAAAGTGGAAAAGATAGGCATTTAGTGGGGATTTTTATTTTCAAGGTAGCCTAATTTTAAAACAAATTAATTTGAAGACAAATAGAGAAATGAGATTAATTGGGATAAGTGATAAGAGAATGAGAAAAGTATTATAGAATATAATTTGGCATCTTAAAAATGGAAAACTTCCCTTCCTTGAGACCTATAATTCTATATCTAGGCATAAATTCTAGATTATTTTGTAATGAAATGAATTATAATACATTCACAAATAAAAAGTTATATGGGCGTAAACCTGAACGAACTGCTGCTACATACAATAATAGGGATGAATCTTAAAATATCAAGTAGTAAAAACAAGTTGCATAAAATTGCATTAATATTAAATTATTTTGTAAAGCAAAACTAAGTTCTCTATTGTTTAGGGATATCTGTATATGGAATACAGCTATTTTTAAGAATCAATGGAAAACTCAGGATGGCAGTTATTCTTGGGGGAATGCAGAAAGATATAACTGACAAGAAATACCCAGGTTGATTCAAAATGATTGGTACTATTCTAGTTCTTACATGTGGTGTTGGGTTCATTGATATTCATCTTATAATTTTGCTTTCTTATGGAATCTATTTCACATGTATTCTGTTGCATTTTCAAATATTCATAATAACGATTTATAAAGGGGAAGACTGAGTGAATTGAAGAGAATATATATGGGTGATGTCAGGAAAAGAATGAGAAGAGAGCTAAAGAAAAGTCCCTAATGCTGTATCTCAATGATCAAATAAAAGAAAGTTCTGATTTTCATTTTTTGGCAAAAGGATCAATTATCACGAATTATAAGCCCTCAGAAATCAATCTTCTAATCTATAAATACTTAAAAGCATTACTGTCTCTATGGGTGTTATTTGTAAGCTAACATGATCTTTTTTCTTAAGATTACATCTGGTATTTATTATGCATAAACTGTATTCCTTCAACCATCAAAATATGTTCAGATGTTATGCATAATTGATAGTGTTACAAATGACATTTTAAATATCTTAAATGGGAGAGCAATGATTTTTATTTTTAATAAGACCATTTACTGGTTACCCTACCGCTTGATATACCACAAGAATTAGAATGTAGAAATTTATTTTTGCTGCCAGTCCCCAAAAGTAAACATTTCCATGGACACTGGTGAGAAATAAAAAAGAATAAAACAGAACTTATTAAAATTCTCCCTTGTCCAGAATGTTTTTATTTTCAGATAGAAGTTATAAGCAATCTAGTAAACTTCAGATGATATTTTCTATGGCTAAAATAGAGGGAAATAAAGGTCAAAAAGCTGCTATGATCTTCTGATTTAATCATATAGCAAAGCAGATAAATCAGTAGATGCTTACTTGTATTCCAGGAGGACCTGGATACCCTGGACTACCCTTTGGTCCTGGTAGTGATGACACAATTATACTACCTGGTTCCCCCTAAAAAAGAAACCATCAGTGGATGTCATAATAGTTACACATGAAAACTGGCAAGAGTGCAAATAATAATCAGAAAGTTGGTCACCTAAATATAGTAAAAGATTAAGCCATCTCTGTATTTTAATAAACAAATTACCTTTTAAAGGAAAATGAGCTAAGTAGCCAGAGTATACAGAAGTACAACAGATAATCATTAAGTGCCTGTGGTTAGTTCTGCTATTCATTCATTTAAAATATTTATTAAATATTAAGTATTTGCCAAGAATTGTTATGCTTTGGATACTCAGTAATGAAAAAATAAACAAGGACTCTGTTCTCATGGGTTTAACAATATAAAGGGGAAATGCAGACCAAAACATGTAAATAAGTAGGAGGATAACATGCTGTTAAGGGCTATGAAAAAAAATGACATGGCACTCTGAGTGATAAAGAAATTGTGAAGAAAATTAGTTTCGGTAGTCAAAGAAGGGCAATCTACAGTTAACTCTGTAGAGGTAACTTTTGGGTTGAGATCTGAAAGATAAAAAAGAGTGAGTGAGATAATGATGGGGGGAAGCATTGAGGACGTGTAAATAGTAAGGACACAAGACTCCAAAAGCAAAGGGTTCAGCACGTTCAAATAACTGAATGCAGATCAGTGAGCCAACGAAAAGGTGGTTTAAGATAAGGGCTGTAAATGAGGCAGTGTCTAGAATATGCGGGTTTTATAAGCCATGGAAAAGAATGTGGACTGTATTTTAGACACACAGTGGTAAGCCGCTGTTGAAGGTTTAAAATCAGGGAGATTAAATTATTGCTTTATAATTTATGTGATCATTCTTGGCTGCCTGAGAATAAATCAGGCTGAGATATGAGGGATAAGAGCAAGAGAGAGAGAAAAGAGAGAGGGGAAAGCTAGTTAAGAGGTTATTGTTGTAGTTCAGATAAGCCTTCACAGTTAGTGGGGTGACAGTAGAGGTAGAAAAAAGTGAATGAATTTAAGACAGTTTTTACAGGCAAATTTAATAGCATTCAGTGACAGAATGAATGAATGTGAAAGTAAACCTCTGGTTTTGAGTTTGTGTAAAAGTGTCATATTGATGCAAATTCTAGATATGGGGAGCCAGGGGGAAGACTAGATTTTAGGGGGATAGGTTAATTTTGAACATGTAAATTTGCATATCTGGGAGATATTTGAGTGGAGATGTGAGAGAGGCAGTTTGAACATGTGCATCCAACTTAGATTTGTTATTTTCTTCTGAAAAATCTACTCTGAAAAGTCTGACTTGGAGAAATTAATGTGGGTATTCAGGAACTACATTGTAATCAATACTATGGGCATTCATAAAAGTGTGGGAGAAAAGAAAAAAGGGGTCAGAATTGTATCCTCATGCTTGCTGGGTGGAGGAGAAGGAGTTTGCCTAGAACACTGCAAAGCAATCAGTGATGCAAAAGAGAAGTCAGGAATAGTAGAGTGCCACAGAACACAAGGAAGAAGAGCACTTCTAAAGAAAACAGATCATTAACTGCATCAAAGTATAATATGATACAGATTGAAGGTTTCAGAAAAGAAGTAAGTCTCATATATGCATTTTCAAGAACATCAGCAGATAGAATGTCAAAGCCAGAGGAACAGAGGGGACTACTTAAGGAGAGCTTCTACGTGTACATTTGCACAATTTATAGAAGCAACCATTTTGGGGGACAAGTTTGAATCATTATTCTATTGAAGTTGCGGAATTTTCAAATATTTTATTCAAAACATTTACCTTTTCAGCATGACATGCTTACCTTCATACCTGGGATCCCAGGAGGCCCCTATTATTAAAAAGAAAAAAATTATTTTATATATATGAGAGGGGAGTAGACAAAAGAACACAATGCTTTCTAAACAGAATATGAACTAAGTAAACTGCTATAAAGTCATTTCTATATCTTAGGATACTTAAGAGATAACATTTATATTAAATACCATAAAATCCTTGCTTTTGCCATACCAACTTTTTGTTTTTGAAAACTTTCTCTGGTTTATTACTACAAAATATATTTCTTTGTTGGACATAAATACATTGATTTCACTCTCTACACTTTCTTCTTCTTCAGTTAATTCCTGTGTTCATCATAATCCCAGATTTTGCAACTTACTGGAGGACCCTGTAAACCAGGAAAACCGGGACTGCCTGGAAATCCACGTTCGCCCTAGAAGGAGTTAAAATAAAGAGCAAGGAGTAACAAGAAATAAAGAATAACTATATCAACAAACAATGACATTGAAAATATTTATATAAAAAACCATTTTTGAATGTCTGGCGTTTTGAAATATGCCAGATTGCCAAAAATTCATTAGCCTTCAATTTCCAATTACTTCAATATAAACTATCCATATCAGTTTAACTTACTAAGACACTTTTATCCCTACTCATCCATCCCTATCAGAAATAAAGCGAAAAAAATCTTCCCTTTTCATTTTTTCTGACAAATCCATTTTAAAACCATCACACCATGGATTCCCAACTCTCATCACATTTAATAGTTAATGATTTGCCCCAATTTCCTGCCCATGTATTCTATAGATTCTTATTTTAACTGCCCTATTGCATTTTTTTCTTTTATTGTAAACTATTTCAAATTATTTTTGTAAAGAGGAAAAAATGTTAGAAGGAAGGCCATTAATATCACCAAGAGGACAATAATAGCAATAGTTCCAGCAATTGTAGGTCATTATGTTTTCTAGGCACTGAGTTTTCCCACTCACTATTGTAAAGTACCAATATGAACATTTGGTTTAGAAAACAAAAGGTAAAATCGCTGTAGAAGAACCCCAATGCAACCTTCTTTCAAATACCTATATGCTATAGTAATCCTAGAAACAAACATGTCAGAAGGTTTAAAAGAGTAAAATTACTACATCTGTGTGCTTCTGAATTGTCCAATACCCCTTTCTCTCCACTTTTTACACATAGAAAAAGTAGACCCAGAAAGGAATTGGCACAAGCTCAAAAGACAGAAAAAAAGAACACACAAAGTGTAGTTTCAACTCTAGGGTTCATTCTTTTACTTACACAATGAGAAATATAAGAAAATATTCCAACCTAAAATCTAATGGATATAATAAATCCATTAAACTTGTTTACAATTTGTTGTTCACATAATTGCTGCCCTGAAATACAAATTAATCATTAAATCTACTGCGTGACAAAAAGGAAAAACAAGATCCCTTTAATTATATACCCTAGTATACTAAGTGTAGATATATTTATCCTTCAAATTTAAAACTTTGGCTAGTGGTCTGTTTGTTGCTTATACATACTAGCGAAAAACACATCAACAAATAACCAGAACAGGTACAAGAATGAAATCAACTTTAACATGATATATCTCATGTAAACTAATTCCCCATTGGTCCTATCACTAACGGTGGCCCCCGCTGAAAGGAAGAACACAAGAAAGTCTCATGAATCCAAACATTTAAAAATTATCATAATCATAACCCTCATCAGCAGCAGCAAGGATCATAAAGACCTGGAGAAATACTGGAATTAAAGAGAATTATTATTGCCTTCAAGTACATACTATAGAAGTTATCAGAAAATATGACCCTTGTAATGCAAAACAGGGTTTGTCAAGTTATTTCAAATATGGGCCCAGATATAAAATTAGGCAGGGTATTTCACAAATAGTTTCACAGAATATGATGTGCAAAATGGAAAATGCCAAACAGATACAGAGAATAACAACATACTGCATTTCCTAGAACAAGAATAGAGGCTACAACATGTAAGTATGCAAAAGAAAATTTTCCTTGTTATCTATCACCTTCCATTAAATCCAAAAAGTTGTCTAAAGAAAAGGAGAAGTGGGTCAGGTAAAAAATGTTTGCCATATCTAAAGATTTGTTTTTCTTTAAAAACTGTTAAATGCATCATTTTTTTGTTGACAGAAAGGAGTTCTTAATTTCATACTAACAGTTTAGCAAGTTAAAATATTAGGACTCAAAATATTCCAAAACTTAATTTGTATCTAGTTTCCAAAAAAGCCAAAACTAATAAATGACATTTTGAATTATTACTCTAACTGATATGATATTTGAAACATATGTATCTTAATTTCATTGTAAAAGTCATTCTATGAAACACCAAAGCCAAAAAAGGATTTGGTAAGCAATCTTTAACCCAATTCAATATCCCAGCTAATGACATATGCTTAAAGAAATTACTGATGTTTAATGTATTGAAAATATTAAGTCAAAATACACCCTATGCCCTGGATATGAAGCCACTATATCTTGTCTTCAAGTTCTTCATATTGGTTTCTTTAGATTTTTAAGTCCATTATTATCAAGCATATTGCCTAATATTAAGTTGAAGAAATATCACCTTGGTTCCATTGCATCCAGGGATGCCTTGAGGTCCTGGGGCTCCATCATGGCCTGGCATGCCCTTTGAAAAGGGATATGAGACATGTATATTATTTCTTAGATGACTTTTAAGGGATTTTATTTATTTTTGTGTAATATTGGAGATCAAACCCAGGGATTCAAACATGCTAGGCGAGTGCTCTACTCACAGGAAGACCTGGTGTCCCTGGAAATCCAGGAAGTCCAGGAGGACCCTATAAGAAGAAAAATATATGTGAACCAAATAACAACCAATAACAATAAAAACTATATCCTACCAAAGGGTATTATGAAATTTATATTTAGACTAGATATGGACACAATGTGTCTCATTAATTATTACCATTCATTGTTCTTTTACACATTAGATAAAATCCACCTATATGTGTTTTAAAAATTTCTTTTACAGAAAACTAAAGAAGAAACTCTTATTTTAGGGAGCACTGTTTTCATTGCACTTGGTAGGAGTAAGCAAAGTAGTGGATGAAACATCTCTTCTAATGGGTAAAGTTCTCCCAGGTTTACGATGAATAATGAGTTCAGCAGGGAATGTAGCAAATATATTTGCCTCTAAGAATGTTAATATGATCACCCCCAAAGATCCTTCAATTAAATTTCCTGGTGAGAATTGACAAAAATACAAGTAGGACAACGTTCCCATAGGTAAGGCTGTGGGAAAAAGGTGCTCTGATACACTGCTAATGGGGATTCAAATACTGTGAAGGGAGATTTGGAAATAACTAGCAAAATTACACATTCAATTACCTTTTAACCTAGCAACTCACTTCTATGAGTCTATCTCCAAGATACACTAGAAATTATGAAACAAAATATGATATCTGAGGTTAGTAATTGCAGCATTATTATGGCTACATCTATAAAGGAAATGCAGAAGATGAGTCTGAAAAGTCTTGTGCTAGAAAGCAAGAAAGCCATCAAAGATCAATGGAGTTTTGTCAGAAGGGCACAGGACGGGAGTGAATTTGAAGGCACTCCCAGAAACCATGGATGGCACAATCCAGTCTTCAAAAAGAATAATGACTACAATTGTTTGAAACACTAAATTCTATGTGTTTATCATAATTCACAAATAATCTTCCTTGATCACCACAGGAAATTGTTGGTATAGAAACTCATTAGCTTATTTAAATTACAGCTTAAAAAAAGATTCAGAGTATTTTTTAAAAATCACCATTTTGTGACTCTCAACAAAATAATGACCATCAATGGATGCTGGACCATTAGGTGAAGGTTGGTGGGGAAATATTTGATTCAAGAAACAGGCTGACATTATCTAAAACCAGTGATTAAACTCAGTTTCAGAAACTAGGATAGCCAGATATATGTGTGTCATGATGTAATTCAATAGTAAACACACATTACCTATAAAGTGTACTTTTCATATTTAATGTTATTGTAGTATGATTTAAATGCAGTAAATATACAAATCTTAAATGTATAGCTCTATTTGTGTCTTCAGAAACTACTTCAGTGTCTCTTACAAAGTAACATTCAATTTATAGGAAATATGGGATATAGAGGAACATTTTAAATGAAGCCATGAAGAAATAACCAGCCAAATTCAGAATGTAGAATGCAGTACAATACTAATGACCCAGTTTTTCCAATAGCACAATAAGAGGCTTAAGAAACACAGCAATAAAAGGCAATACAAGGACCTTGCTTGGATTATTATTTCAACAAACCAATTGCAAAAGGGTACCTTTGAGACAATTGAGGAAATCTGAATGTGGACTGAGGTTTAGAGCATGTAAAAAATGACTTCTAATTTGTTAAGTATGATAATTATATGGTGATTATGTGGTTTTCCATTACAGGGGCATAATGAAGTATTAGTAGAATTAATGATGTGATAGATTTACTTTAAACATTTCAAACAATAAACGGCGGGGGGGGGGGGAGATTCAGCAAAAGCAAAATTGTCAAAATGTTGATTCGTTTGAAGCTGGAGAACAGAACATAGATGTTCACTGCATAATAATCTCTCGACATTTGTATACACTTAAAATTTTCCACAATAAGTTTCTTAAAAACTGCCTGTCAAAAATTGAGTATTAGTTGAGACCTTAGGATGCTGGAACTATTAGTCTACCTTTTCCAAGCATTACTGGAGTTGGAGTTGAGGGACATGGGCTATCCAAATACCTCCAGCTATTTGGAAATGGGAACTGATAGAATGGCCAGTTCTTTTTAGCCTCCACAGTGCTTAGGATGTAGTTAATGGTAACTATAACTATTATGAAATATGTTATGATTATTATGAAGACATTAAGTAGTATATTGGTAACCATTTATTATAGAAAATTAGAGAAGAATATCTGCTAAAATAAATTAAGGGTTTTGAGTTTCTTCTTTGCTTCTCTAGTACCATACTGACATCAGTCATACATAGCATATAAGGCAAGCTCTGGATTGTTAACACATATATAACAGAGTGATTTGAATGTTTATGTAAGATTTATACATCTCCTAATTTTTGAAAACCAAAGGATCAGAATGTTAAGTTGTTTTTTTAATACACATAACCATGTAATGCCTCATCCATGTATTTTATAGTCAAAGTAAGTCATCAGTCCATAAAGACAGAATTTCAGAGAAAAATGGATTATGCTGATTAACTCTCCAACACATGAAGAAAACAAGGCTTAGAAAAATTAAATATGACCTTCAAAAGTCAGTATAGTTTCCTCTTAATTCCAGAAAACAGTCAAATATATATCAACCTAAAAGCTTTTGAGAAAAAATATACTAAATGTGCATTTTAGTTTTGAGATGCATCCTGATTTTCAAAACTCTACAACTCGAAAAATCATGCAAGTTAAAATTGAGGAAATGTACTCTTCCAAAAGGAATTATTCTTTAATTGTTTAAACCAAACTTCTTCAAGCAATTATTCTGTAATTGTTTAAAGCAAGCTTCTTCAAGATACACAATTTTATAATACTTATACATGGTAAAATGGGAGGCTCTATAGCCTGAGACCAGCCCTCTGAACCCCAGCAGGCTGACATGACCACACTGTTTGGGAAGTTCTGGTTTGAATCAACCATATGATAAAGATTTTGAAGTGAAAAAAACTGAATTTAGCATTTTCATGTTTCTTAATCATAAGTTACTTTCAAGTCATCTTATAGCCATTTAAACAGACATATAAACATATAACAATCAAAATATAAAAAAGGCTAACTGTAGTCATATGACAACTCAGTTTGAACTTTTTAAATAAAGAATAATTTTCTTCCCCCATTTCAAAATAGGTCTTCTCCAGTTCTCTCATAATAGCTAATTTGCTTCTTATCTTTTTCCAAGAACAAAGCACTTGCTATACAGCAAACATTGCTTACTCTGATTCCTTTAGGTCCTGGTGGCCCTGGAATTCCATCATCACCCTGAAAAATACAATAAATTTAGTACCTTTTTCTTCAAAAGAAAAACACTCAAATAACTCATTTTGCAATATTGCAATATAACAGACTGAAATTTTTGTGAACATTTGTGAAATTTAGGTAGAAATTTACACACCCGAGGAAGAAGCATTTTTTGTTGCAATTAAAAGCACTGGGATAAATTATATGAACAAAAATAGGAAGAGTCTTTATTGTCTGAGAAGAAAACTGCTGACATATAGAAGAAACATTATATCCACAGAGTTAAGTATGAATCATGCAAGAAAACAAAGATGAGATAGTGGTATGGACATTCCCCAAATCATTTATGCATAAACAAAATAAGAGGTGAAAATATGGGCAGATTCCATGTTGTGTCAATCCACCATGCTGCAAATAAATAGCATTATCTCTGTGCCCAAACACATTCTGTTTTTGAATTTGCTGTTTTAAACCTTTTTGTTTTATTTTATATGACACTTTCCACTAGCAGAGCTTAAGAAGGACAGAGAAAGTACTATAAACCTTCTATTGGCATCAGCTGCCACCAGTGTTCCTCCTCCCACCCCCCCCATATTACAACTCAGCTCATCAACCTGCAAACATCCTAGCCAGCCATTGGTCTGCTGGTCAGCCTGTGAACATCCTAGCCAGCCATTGGTCTGCTGGTCAGCCTGTGAACATCCTAGCCAGCCATTGGTCCGCTGGTCAGCCTGTGAACATCCTA
>JAJEJO010002022.1:0-33721 GCA_020662805.1 Glaucomys volans
GAACCACATACTAGGGTTGAAGGACATGGGTCCCAGAACACTCCATGGGAAATGCAGAATTGACTGACTTGCCTGTGAGGTCACCCACAGAACCAGAGGCCAGCTCCTAGGACAGCCCAGAGGCCCGTCCAGATGTGTCCCAAGGGAAGGGCCTGGCCCAGGGGTGTGTCACCCTGCAGCCCAGAGCTGCTGGCCGACCCCTCAGGGATGTGCCTGCCACCTCCTGGGGAGAGCAGCTCAGCCGCCTGGCCGGGTGGGGGGGCCCGAGCAGGCCCACACTGGCGGCTGCCCTTCAGGGCGCTGGTGACCAAGACCATCCTCAGACAGGCGAGGCCCAGCTACCCACGGCCTCCAGAGACGCGCGCCCGCCCTGTCCCCACCAGCAGAGTGCACGAGGGGTGGCAGGCAGCACACGCGGCCCAGGCAGGGCTGAGGGCATGCGAGCAGTCACAGCGCGATGGCAGCGGGGCCCCAGGGCAACGTGAGCAAGGACAGTCCACCCAGGGCACAGGTCGGGAGGACTCAGGCAGAGGCCAGGCTGCGGGCTCTCGCAAGTGACAAGCGAGGCCTAGTGGAGCGTGGGGTGGACCGTGGCCTGGCCCGTGGACTGCCCTGCGCGCGCCCCGAGCCTCCCGCTGCGCGAGCAGACAGCACACACAGGCACCACGCGGGGCTGCCACGGCACCACCAGTGGCCGCCCGCCTTACCCCTACTGGGCATCAAGAGGCGCTTCTTCATGTTGCCTGGCCGCGCCACGGGCAGGAGAGAGAGGGAGAGAAAACACCGTCAACTGGCGTGGTCAGCAGGCAGCGGCGGCCGCGGGCCCGGCAGGGGCTGTGCTCCGTGCAGACCTGCTGGCCTCCCACCAGGCGGCGCCAGAGCCTGACTCACCGTCCACGCCGTTGTGCTGCTCGTAGCTCCTCTTGCCCAGGATGGTGGGGGAACCGTTGTTGATGACGGGGGCCGACTTGGCAGGGGTCAGGCTGCTGAGCACGCTGGAGGCGCTCTTGACGGGGTCAGGCTTGGGAGGGCGGGGGTGGGTCTCTGTGGGAGCAGCAGAGGGCCAGGCATCAGCACCTGGTGGTGACCCCACCGAGCCCCCCACCCCAAGGGGGCCCATGAGTCACTGTGTGGAGACCAGAACCTATCGAGGCGGGACCAGCCACAGCCTTGGGTGCCTGGCATGAGTCCAGCAGCTTCCATGGGGGCCCGTGGCCCCGTGACCCTGGCCCATCTGACAGCCTCCAGGTCTGAGCCACCAAAGCTGGTGTCAGGGGCTGGCTGCTGGCCAGATGCTGAACTGCTGGCCTAGCTAAAGACACGCCCCAGCCACTCCTCCACAGGACAAGGCTGAGGTCAGCCCTGGGGCCCAGGACCCCAGCGACAGAGCAGTGCCAAGCCACTTGTGTCTGTGCAGAGCACACTTAGCTCATGGTTCCGGAATGTCCTTGCCAGGACAGACACCTCCACCCTGGGAGGACTGACTCATGGCCTCCCCAACATCACACAGGCAGAGCGCCCCCTGCAGGCCCTGGAGCACACTGCTGCTGCTGGACCAGGCGCGGCCAGGTGTGCGCCTCCTGCCCAACAAGGCCCAGAGGCCTGCATGCTGCCTGTGGAGGGTTTGGGTACAGAGTCATCCCTGGAGGCAGCAGGTGGCCACAGGCCAGGGTATGCCCAGGCTAAACCCCAGCAGGGACCCTAGAAGGGACGCTGGGTGTGCCTCGGGAGGCTGCAACCTGCAGCGTCTGGGACTCCCTGTGACCTGGTGGGTGCTGCACAAACCCACAGGTCCACCGGAGTGGAACAGTGCCAGGTACCCCAGGAGGGGAGTCCCCATGGGCATCCAGTCTCTGGATGGAGGAGCCGTGGGCTGCACCAGAAACTGGCCCCCTCGCCCCGGCCACCACTAGCTTACCGAGATACCGGAGCACGGCTTCTAGGGGCTTCCGCACTGCCTGCTTCAGCACCAGGGGGCTCTGGGAGGCTTCGGGCAGCCGGGCGGTGCCTGGGGAGGGATGAGGTGAGTGAGGGGCGGGGCCGCAGGGAGCGAGGCCCTCACCTGTACCCCATCTAGGTGTTCTCAGATGTCACTGGCCCCAAGGCAGCAAACAGCTACTTTCGAGGCCAAGGGCCAAGCCCTGCAGCTGCCCAGCCGCCCAGCCACCCCTCCTACAGGACCTCAGGAAAAGACTCACACTCGGCCTTGATGGCGGCACTGTTGATGGGCATGTAGGGGTGCCGCGCGGCATGCCACGGGCGCAGGATCTCACGGCACAGGCGCCGGGCGATCCGGGTCAGCTTGGTGGTGTGCAGGTAGAAGGCCTGCCTCGTCTTCATGGCAAACTTGGGGCTCCCACTGCTCCGGGCTGGGATGCCATGGG
This sequence comes from Glaucomys volans, assembly GCA_020662805.1. Classification (NCBI taxonomy): domain Eukaryota; kingdom Metazoa; phylum Chordata; class Mammalia; order Rodentia; family Sciuridae; genus Glaucomys; species Glaucomys volans. The sequence continues at coordinate 2,385 of JAJEJO010002022.1, forward strand.
GACTCTGCGGAAGTGGGGCGCACCGCCCCAACACAGCGCCATGACCGAGGGCCGAGGGCCCGGGGTCAGCATAGAGGGCGACAGGCTCGTCCCACTTACCATGTTGTTGCGGTTTGGTCCTGGCCTCTCTCCATCTAACCGGGTTGGCATTTTCAAGCCACCATATTTCTTCCAATATGTCCAACAAGATGCGCAGAGGCGACACTGCATGTTAGGGGGACCCCAAGAATACCACTGGTAAGACTGTGTGGCTACGGACAACAAAGTTGGAAATAGACGGATTCTTAAGCAGAACCAACGGTGCAGAGAGCATTCCACAGTGCCCCCCGCCCAACCGCACCACCCACCCGCCCAGGGACCCCCCGCGCGCTCCCCGCTCTCCCAACCCCACCCCTCCATGGCTACAGCCCCACCATCGGCAGGCCACCCCTGGCCAGGTCACAGGCCCGCAGGGACCACATGGCACCATGGCAGCAGCCGTGCCACCCGAGTGCCAGCGGGGCACTTACTGTAGCAGCTCTCGCAGGCCCGGCCGGCCCCAGGGCTCTGGCCCGGCGCCCCTGTGCCGTTCACCACGCTGGCCTTGACGCTGCTGACGCTGATCTGGTTCGGGTTCGGCTTGTTGCTTAAAGGGGGGAGGAGCAGTCACAGCAGCCCTGCAGGCAGCCCAGTGTCCAGACCCACGTCCCGTGCCCGAGGAATGGCTGCCAGGGAGCTGGCACCATCCTCCATGCCCCAGGGTGCAGAGCACTAAGCCCAGCCCCACTCCGGGCCTCGGGGTCTGACTGCCACCCCCCCCAGGGGGGGGCGGGGGCCCCCGCAGTCTGGCACCCACAGTCCACCCGCCAGATCTCAGGGATCCAAGGCCAGAACTTACTAGTTGGGAATATAAACTTGCTTTAACTTGCTCTCTGCTTCAGCTGCTTTCAAGCGTTTCTTAAAGCAAAACAGAGGATCAGAGAAGTCAGCAGGCAGGCCAGGCTGCAGCTCGGGAACCAGGGGAGGGACCGCCACTGTCTCCTGGGCACTGCCTCCTCGGGAAGGCGTGAGAGAACCTGAGACAGCTCTCCCTGCCCAGCCCAGGGCTGGCTGGAAGGCCACTGCTCTCTCCCTGCCCTGCTGTCCCCTAGCTCATCCCCCTCCCCTGGGGCCAGCGGCAGTGGCAGGCGGGCCTCACCTGCTGGACGTATCTGTCGGTCGTCTTCCACATGTAATAGTACTCGATGATGCTGGTGAGCGACTTCCACGGGAGCTGGGGCAGGAAGGACGCGTGAGGTGGGCAGGGACAGGGCCCAGGAGGGGCCCCAAGCCAAATGCTGAGCACAGCAACCCCTGGCTGACCCTCCCAAGCCATGCTGAGCACGATGGTCTCTGGGATCCCAGGGGTGGGACTGCGTGGGACCCTCACAAAGGCCTGGAGCAGGAAGGATGAGTCTGGGGGCTCTTCTCGGCTGCTCCCCGGCCCTCTGCCTTCTACCTTGGCTGGCACGCACATACGAAGACCCTGGCCTGGGAGCCGTGGAGACACGGCTGTTCCCTGTAAACTACCCAGCCTCAGGGTCCGCACAAGTGGCGCCCAGGGCCAAGGCAGAAGCGAGGCTGGCAGGGTGCCACGGGTGCTGTGGCCTTGCCCTGAACTGGGCCGGGTCAGACTCCTGGGAGTCCCAGACACTTCTTGGCTTGAACACTGGCTCTCCGGCCCTTCCCTCCTCTCCGCTCTCCCTGGGGTCCTGCGTCTCTGAGCTCGGGCTCACACACGCTCACACCTAGAGCTCTGGAATCTCGCACTGCGTGGCAGCCACAGCCCCAGGCTCTGCAAGTCCACGGACTTTCCGTCAAGGCCACCTCGAGGGTTTGCCTGACTCCCACCGCAAGCTGCTGCGACAGTGGCACCTTCGTTCCCCAGCCCGTGTCCACCTGCTTGCTTACACTTTGTTCTGGGAGTGGAACCAGGGCCTTGCACCCCAGCCCGGCCCAGCCGCGAGAGCCCCCTGAAGCACCTGGCCTGCAGATTCTGCTTCCCCAGCACTTCCCATCTGCCCCGCGCAGATGCACAGAGCGCCGTGGCAACACCCATGGCGAGTGCCTCTGCGGCCCACCCTGGCTGCTGCTTCCCCTCGGAGGTGCCAGCACCTCCCCAGTCTGTGGGCTGCACCACCCTTTCTGTGCCGTCTTCTGAGGTCCTGCTCATCTTGTCGATTTCTAGCCAACCTGCACGTCTATCTTGCCCGGCAGCACCACCCTCTCCTGCGGATGGCCGGCCAGCACCCACCCTGGCACACGCTCTTGCCACTTTCCACTCCCGCCAGGGATCTCCCCATCAGTAGACCCCCCGCCCTCAGACAGCACAGTGTCCTCGGGGCCAGCTAGCTGGCGCTGCCCTCTGGGCCCACGGCCTCGTCCACACTGTGATCCTCGGCACTGCAACCTCCTGCTCCCCTTCCCTGGCTTGGGCTAGCTCCTGCTTCGCTGAGCTCCAAGCTGGCCAGCAGCTGTCCCACTGTGCCCTGGCCTGACAGCCCCAGCCTGTACAATGTGCTCCTCCTCCCTGGGTGACCTACGGGGCTTCGCCATGGGGCAGGGCCTGCTCTTCTTTCAGCAGAATTTAAAGGTATGCAATCCTGGGGCTGGGACATGGCTCCGTGGTGGAGCACCTGCCTGGCATGTGTGAGGCGCTGGGTTCCATCCTCAGCACCACATGCAAATAAGTAAAATAAAGGTTCATTGACAACTAAAAAAAATTAACAAAAAGAAAACATAATAAAGCACGCTGAGGGGGAGGGGGAGGGCCAGCTAGCGAGTCTCCACGAGGTGCCGCCAGGGACTCCAGTCCTCACCACAGGGGGCACTCGCAGGCATAGCCCAGGCCCACAAGGGGCCCAGGGTCTGCTCAGCACAGCACACAGGCGGGACAGGGGTACCCACAGCTTTCCCCAGACACCCCACAGCCCTCCCGGTGAGGGATGCGGCTGGCTACTCCTGCTCCCCGGCACTTACGAAATCCTGCTGAATGTCCGTGAAGTCCTTCCCGTACTTTTCCAGAGCTTCCTCGAAGAGATTAGCCTCAGATGCTGACCACTCCTCCATCTCATCCCTGCACAGCACCGGCCCACCCTGCGGCACGAGGGCCGAGATGGCCCTGGAGATATCGTAGATGTTCTTGTGCAGTGTGTCCATGGCGTGGAACTGCAGCAGGAGAGCAGGGTCACCTGGGCCCGGCACTCCCAGGCCCAGAGCATCCTCCTGCACTGGTAATGTGCCTTGAGGTGGCAGTCCCCGGGTTGCCTGGGTGGGAGTCCCTCCCTGACCCCCTCAGGACACACTGGCCAAGTCTGGGGTGGACTGGGAGAGGCTGAGGTCCAGGTGGAGGGACATCTTGCCCTGTCCTGCGTGCCTAAGGCAGGTGCTGGCCCCCGGGGGGTGGGGGGGATGGCAGTGGCCCACTTACCAGGGTGATGTCTCGGGAGGCCGCCGCGGCGCTCATGTGCAGGCTGGGCTGGCGCACTGAGCTGCTGCAGTCCAGGGCCCGGGCAAAGGTGCCCACAGAGCTGGGGAGAAGGGGCACCGACCACCAGTCAGAGAGCAGCAGGGGCGCCCACCCCGCAGGCCAGAGCTCAGCCCTGAGCACACACATCAGGGACAGAAAGCGTGCAGAATGCCTCTCCACGCTGGAGGGCCACGGGTACCACATCCTGGCAGAGCCGCCTCCAAGCTCAGAGGCCAAGACACCATCCTGTCTGACGAGGCAACGAGCCCCCACGAGGCCTGCTGAGCTTCAGCTGCCCCGGCACTGGCTCCCTTCAGCCTCACCAGCCTGGCTCTAGAAGTGCTGCCCCATGCTGGCTTGCTGGCCACTAGTGTGGATGGCCCTGAGGCACACCGGTGAGAACCAGGCGCAGCCCTCAGAGCCACCCCTGCCCGGCACCCACAGGAACCTGGCAGTATCAGCAACGCCAGAGAAGGCCTGGGCTGGGCCTCTGATGCCCTCTGGGAACTGTCAGGAGTCCCAACAGCTAGTGAGGGTCTGGCCATCAGGAGCCCAGGGACACTACTGTGGGCCTCACATTCATGTGGGAGACTTAAGACCCCCGGTGCCCAACACCCAGCGCAGGAAGGCTGCAGGTGGAGCCCCTCAGTCCTGACTCCGCGGTCCAGGTGGCGCCTGCTGCCCTGTGGTAACTCACCGGGCCACCACGAGGAACTGGTCGATCTGCTTGTCCACGAGGGGGTTGTGTGCCTCCCACACCTTGGTCTCCAGTTTGGACTGGTCACGGCCATCCTCCTCACCTACAGGGAGAAGCGCGGTGTGGGGAGGTCAGGGACAGCGGTGGGGAAGACCCTGAGGGCTTCCACACCCTGTTCCGAGTCAAGGGGCTGTCACGGGCACCGCCTCCTCCCCAGGAGCTGGTGGTGAAGGAAGTGGGAAGGCCATGTGGCCCTGGAGGCCAGTGCGCACACACACACACACTCCAGGGAAGGCCCCGTGACCCTGGAGGCCAGCACACATGTACACACATACACACACACACACACACTCCAGGGAAGGCCCCGTGACCCTGGAGGCCCGGCTGGCAGGCATTCCACAGCAGTCCACACCCCAGGGCTGGGAGTGACCGTGGCATCGTGGGTGGAGCATGTGGCTTCACAACTCGGGAGGCCCAGGAGCACAGTAAGGCGCTGCCCACTGCCCAGGGTCCCAGGCAGAACAGGAGCCCTGGCAGCCAGCTCCCCAAATAAGGGGAAGAGAAAGGCTCGTTTCTAATTTTAATCAGATTTTTAATCTGGAGAAGCTGTAGGTTTCACACAGTTGTGAGAAGCACATGCTCCTTGTGCCTCTAGCCACGTGTGGCTACATCCTGCCACCCCTGCTGGATGCCAGGGCAAGGGGACAGCAGGGTGATGCGGCCAAGGCTCCTGATGAAATCCGCTTCCACTCGCAAGAATACGCACAGCCGTGCCAGAGGCCCGGAGTCTGTCCTGGGCAGGGCAGGCCTGACTGGGGAGAGAGGATCCCACATGGTCCTTCGTCCAACTCTCCCAGAGTCACATCGTACTTCAGTGAGGTATCAAGCTTCACGTTCTGCAAATATCCACCAGCCTCCCTGGGCCCTTGGCAAGGATTGCCTTGTGACCAGGGGTGGGGTCCCAGAGCAGGACCTAGGCCAGCTCATGGATGTCTCTGAGACCCTTGCAGGGACAGATCTCCTGGGCCCTGCCCTGAGACCAGTGGCCTCTCCACATGTCCAGGGGAGGTCAGGCCTTGTGACCAGACAGCTGGGCGGGTCCCAGGAGGGAAGCCCAGTGCTGTGGATGTGCACATAGATTCGGGGGGGGAGGGTGTTGTCACAGTGAGGGTGCAGCAAAGCCCTGCCAGCCCTGGTCCTGGGGCTGCTCCAGGCCCCACAGGGACACACAGACTTCCCCATGCTGCGGACAGGCCTTCTGATCTGGTCTCCACTTGGAAGCCCCTCACCTGGGGTCAGAGGCACACGGTGAGCTGGGAAGCAGCTCGTGCACCCCAGGCTGCAGGCCAAGATGAGGCTCGCAGCCCAGAGGCTGGGGATGATCTCCTCCTCACACTGGGCAGTCACATCCCCTCTGAAGGCACAAAGCCACAACACAGCAGGGCCACAGTGAAGGAGTGGCGGGACCACACTGGGCGGCTCTCCGACACCCAGGACAGCGGGGCTTCCAAGCCCTGCTCTCCATATCAGGTTCTCCTGCTTCCCATCCAGCAAGCACCAGTTAGGACAGCTGGATCCAGGGAAGAGGCCCCAAGCAGGTCCTCTGACTTTCACAGCCTCTTCCACAGTCTAAGCTCCTGTGATTCCACAGCTGAGGCCTCCACGACCCCCCAGCCATGCGGAAGAGGCCGCCCCAGGAGGCCAGCACGTGGCCAGGCTCCAGCTGCCTCAGAGCCTCCAGCAGGGCACGACAGGGTCAAGAGGCTGAGTCGCAGGACAGAGCAAGGTGAGTGGCCTCCTGCCCATTCAGCAGAGGGACGTCCACCCACAGAGGCCCCACAGGCAGCCCCCAGGAGGTGCACGGCTCAGCCAGCCCAGGTCCCCATTGCTGCTCAGCTCGGCTTGGTGCTCACACTCTCTCGGATCAGCCAACCCAGGAAGACAAGAACACAGACACAGACACCGACAAGGCAAGGGGGTTCTCAAGTGACGTTGGGAATGCACACTGGCCAGGCGTGCAGCTGAGCCTGTGGGGCCTGGGCTGGACAGAAAACATCCAGCCACCTCAGAGAGCCCCGGGAGGGACTCTGACCACCAGAGATGAGGCCACAGGACATAACAGCACGCTGATCTGAGAGCGTGCCCAGGGCACCCACGCCTACCCGCCATCTAAACGCAGAGCCAGTGAGCAGGAGAAAGCACTCGTCCTGTCTCCCAGGAGACCCACCAGGATCCTCCTCGGGAGGAGGAAGACAGCAGGCAACTGCCCCGGGGCCTTGGGCCCAGCCTGGCAGCAAGCAGTCTAGGGACTCTAGCTTGCCCCAGGTGCTGACCCTGCAGCATGGTCACCTCCAGTGTCCACCCAGGGACAACCTGAGGGAAGCAGTGGGCAGGGCTGCCAGGCTAAAGGCCAAACCTCATCCTGACAAGGTCCCAGGGAGATGAGGGAAAGCCAGAACCTATTCAGACAGGGCCCAGGAGGCCAGAGAGGCCTGTTGGCCAGAACTGGGCTGCAACAAAGCCAGACGCAGAGCCCAGTCACTCAGGAGACAGGGGAGCCCAGACGGGGACCAGCTGGCGAGGAGAGGGCAGCAGGGGCGTCAGCCAGGGATATCTCGGTCAGTCAGCACCGAGCGCAGCTGCCGGGAGGAGAGCAGATCCCCAGCCCAGGACGGGCAGCAGCCCCCAGGAAGCTCGTGGCTCAGAGACAGCAGCTGTTCCTTCCCAGGGGGCCCTGGAGCCCACAGGTGGCTCAAGCAAACCCCTCACCCGAGAGCCCAGCATAGGCCACCATTCCACACACCAGCAAAAAGAGCGCATGCCACACCAAGGCCACACCGCCAGCTGCACCCCACCTCAGACACCCATGGACAAGGGACTCAGACCTGCAACCCAGGCCCTTGAGCCCGGGGCACAGGAGGAGCTGTCTGAGCTGCTCCGCAGGAGATGCAGGCAGGTCTCAGGGCTGAGGAGGGCTGGACGCACCCGCCCATCCCTCCAGCACAGGTCAGGGCGGAGGGACCCCCAGCCTCCAGGTCACTGGGTCAGAGCCCATCCTCAGGTCCACAGAATGCTACTGGACTCACAAGCTTTTCAGAGTGAAAAGGTTTCTTGTGTTTTGGGTTTTTCAAAACATCTTTTGGCAGCTGTAGATGGACAGCATGCCTTTATCATATCTGCTAACTTTCACGAGGTGCTACGGATCGAACCCAGGGCCTTGCATGTGCTAGGCACGCCCTCTGCCCCTGAGCCCAGCCCAGCCCTTGGAAAGGCTGAAGTGTAACAACACTGCCACAAAGAAGCCACACACGGCGGCACGCAGTGACCCTCGGATCCCACTCTGCCCTGGGGCCCCGCGTCTGGGGCTTCCGAGTCCCCATCTGACACCTACCAGGGCAAGGGGGCCTACGGCATGAGCCTGTGCCCACCGCATGGACACTGCACCTGGCCAGCACCCCGCCCCCAGCCCTGGCACGCACATGCCTCACAGCTATGGACACCATGTCCTACCGCCGCCCAGCAGGCACCATGAGGGCCCTGGGCCCACACCTACCTTCTTTGAGCAAGTCGGTGATGTCAGCCTGGTAGCGGTTCCCCACACGGATCTCCCCCTTATCAGCCAGCAGGGTCTTCTGCTGTGGGTCGTAGACTAGGGAATAGAAGAAGAAATCCTGAAAAACACCACACAAGACAGAGGCATCAGAGGACACGGCTGCCTGCGGCCTGGGCCGGACACAGGCTACTGCGCAACAGGAGAAATGCAGAGCAAGGACCAGCGAGGACCCAGCGGCCACTGCCCAGGACGTTCTTCTGCTTAAAAGCTGAAAAGCAGCGGCTGCGCAGGCTGAGGCAGGAGGATCCCAGTAACTAGCAAGGCCCCTTCTCAAAATTAAGAATAAAGAGGGCTGGGAATGTGACTCAGTGGCTGAGCACCCGGAGTTCCACCTCCAGTAACGAAAAAAGACAGAAAGTATGTAAGAACAACCAAAAAATAAAGCCACTCTGAACAAGCCCAGCACTCTGCAGGCAGGCCAGCGTGGACAGGCAGGCATTCCTGTGAGAGACTGCGGTCCCAGGTCTGTGCTCACCCCAGGCCTGGTGGCTAGGCTCCCCAGAGCTGGGACTGCCTAACACTGACACATCCAACCCTCTGCTGTCCTGCGCTTCAGGCCCGAGGTCCAGTCCTGTCCCTCGGCAGCCTCGGCCTCAGCCTTCAGCTGCTAGGGCTGCCTGCACCCCCCTGGCTGGGCAGACTGCTCTCAACAACGGCCTCCTGAGCCTCCGACTGTACCCTGGGCTCCCCTTCGGGCCTGCCGACCCTCATCCCACTCCACTCCTGTTCTGCAAACAGCCACTTTGCCTCTCGGCAGCTGCCGTGGATGTGAGCACGCCTGGAGCCGTCAGGAGAGCTGGCCACCTGCAGGCCCGACGCCCCCCACACGCTTTCTGCGTGACGAGTCCCTGTCCATCAGGCCTCTGAAGGCTGCCTGAGACCGAGGTAGGGGTGCTGCCCCCAGGCTGCTGCTGGGGATGCCCAACCCCGTCAGATGGGTCCCCGGGTGGGGGCTGCCCAGCCACCCGGCGTGACAGTGGGAAAGGCTGTCCCAGTGCCCCGTGGCCCAACGGCAGCCTGGCCTTCCCGCTGTTTGGGACCTGCATGCCTCCCGAACAGGCAAGTGGAAAACGGGCTCCAGCGCTCTCCTGGGGTCTGCCTGGAGATGAGCGGCGCCCTGCAACACCACCTGGCCATCTGCACGGGCCCTGCCCGGCCAGGCACCACTATGCCCGCCACTCTACCACCAGCTCTCCTGTTCAGAAGGGCTGTCCTTGGGTACCTCTCCACAGTGTCACCCAAGCCACCCTGTGGCTGCCACCAGGGGTCCTTCCGAACTGCAAACAGCACTTGGTGCTCCTCAGTGCACACATTCCCAAGGAGCTGCTGCGCCCTCAGCCTGGCACACTGTCCCTTGGTGGCTAGAGCGAGCCACAGTCCCACATGGCCCTCACAGGACCTGAGGCTATCAAGTCTGTCTGTCCCTGGGCTGTGGCAGGAATGGGACCTTGGAACACGGACACACTTGACCACCTGGTTCCCACGGCACCTGGGCCTCAATGTCACCCCTAGGGACACAGAGGGAGGTCTTGTCCCTGTCAACCTGAGCAGGCAGAGGGGCCAGCTGAGCTGGACCTTGAAGGGAGCATGAGGCCCTAGGGCTCCAGCCTGGGCAGCAGAGCCCTGAAGGAGGCCAAGTCCCAAGCCAGGAGACATGTGAGCCCCGTACCTGACCCCAGACACTCCCCTACATTGCCACACAACCTCTACACAACTGACCCAGGCCATCAGCTCTGCCTGCCTGACCTCAGGAGACTGCTGTCTCCCCCCGCCACGTCCCATGGTATCCTCAGAGAGGTGACGCTGCTGGAGACACGCAGGTCATCACAACCTGGGGGTGGCAGCTGGCGGGCCACACTCCCCTATGTAAAAACCCGCATGCTCAAAAGCCAGCAATGCCAGGGCCAGGCCACAGCCTGCGGCCACCTTGGGCTGGGGACAGAGGTGGCTTTGGCAGAATTCTGTCCACTCTCCATATGTGGTTGGCCAGGCCTCTTGAGAGACCCAGGAGGAGAACCCAGACGGGAGGCAGGAGGGCATGCCTGCCCTATGGGCGGTCAGGCAGGGGCACCTGGAAGGGAGGGGAGCCTGGGAGCTGCTGCCTTGGGACATCAAGAAATGACCACCAACACTAGTCCCAGGACACTGTGGGACAGGAAGGGCCTGGGCTCAGGCGGGGCGGAGATGAGGTTGCTACCAGGCTGGGGGGTGCAGGGTGGCTTCACAGGGCAGCTGGGCAGACGGTGGGCTGGGCCTCACCTCGCGCTCTAGGTAGGACTTGAGCGATTCAGTCTCGTTGAGCAGGGTGACACTGCACTTGCCCCTGGAAGAGAAGGACAAGCAGGTGGAGGAGAAGCCAGCAGCGGGGCCCCGGGCAGGGGCCACGGGAGCTACCTGATGTGGGTGGCGGGCAGAGACTCCAGCTGCCGGGAGAGGAACAGCTCCCGGTGCCGCAGCTGGTGCTTCAGCTTCTCGGGCAGATCCACCATCTCCGGGTTCTCCACCTCTTCCTCCACTTCCCCTGAAGGACAAAGAGTCCCCGTCAGTGGGGCCGTGCAGACGCCAGGCTACCAGCCCTGGTTGGACCCCACGTGCAGGGTGCTGAGTGCAGGAAGGCCACCTCCCTGCCTGACACATCCCCTGCCCACCCAGAGGCAGCCCAGGAGCCCTGGAAAAAGACCGTGGGTGCTCCGGCACCCAAAAGGCCGGTCCCCTGGGCATTAGGAAGAGGAGGAAGACCTGGCGTCCAGTGTCAACCTTGAAAGCAGCAGGCCAGAGAGGAAAGAAAAGAAAGGGCGGCCACGACTCGTCCAGAACAGGAAGGCCGGGCCAGAAACCTCCAGCCCTGGACCCTGTCCTCTAGTTCCCAAGGCCAGATGGCCCCACACAGCCTTTGCAGACCTCCCTGCACCAGTAGGATTCCCCCAGAGGCCAGAGCCACAGCCAAGTTCGGGCTGCAGGCCTGGCTTGGGGGAAGCCCCCTCCTTGGCCAGGCTGGCAGGGAACGCAGGGGCGGGCATGCAGGCAGCCCGTCCAGGCACGTCCGTCCCTCAGCACGTGGCCCGCCCCCAGCCCCGGGCACAGACACGACGCCTCCTTGCAGAGGGGCTCTTACCTTCCTCGCCGGTGTCCGCCCCCGGTCCGGCTTTATAGCAGACTGACAGGGCTACATAACAGACAGACAGCACCCGGTCGGCAGGCGGGCGCCAGGGCCGGCCACTTGTTCCCTGCCCAGGGCCCGGACGAGGAGACACGGGGGCCATAGGCCTCCCGGTGAGGGGGCAAAGACCACCCAGCTGAAGACCCCCCAGGCCTCGGCAAACCCACCCAGCTGGCCTCAGCCTCCTGTCAGAGCTCAGGTCGCCCACCCACTCTGGTCCCATGCTTCCACGATCGCTGCCAAAGCCCTGCAAGTGGCCCTGCCCATCCCAGCCAGGTGGCTCCCCACTTCTGCTCCCACACGGAGCCAAGCTGTCCCCAGGAGGAGACAACAGTCCCTCTCTGAGGCCACACTGAGACCTTGGTCAGCATCTCAGGCAGCGTGGCCGCTGCCCCTGACCTGGCACGGTGGGGTACACCTACTGGGCTTCCCCAGCTACTGAGGCAAGACAGTCTCAAGCTTGAGGTCAGCCTGGGCAATTTATCAAGATTCCATCAAAAAACAAGGAACAGAAGGACAAAATACGTCCTGGCCTGTCCCATTCCCCAAAACAGGAATGCAGAGTGGTGCTTCCCAGGGCTATCCACCTGGGGACACTGCTGGCCACTGTCACCCAAGCCCCAGCTCCACCGCCTGGCCAGGCCTGTCGCTCTCTTCTGCCCCCTTGTGGTCACTTCAGGAAGTCCAGGCACCTCTGGGCCCTAAGCCCCAGGCTCTCTCAGCTCAGAGGCAGGCTGGGGGGGGGGGGGCCTGGATCACTATATGGGCCTCAAGTGTCCACCCCACCGTGTCCACAAAGTAGGCTGAGCTGTACACAGAACTGCCTGCCCAGCAGCCTGGAGCCCATGCTCCCTGCACCTTGAGCTCAGGACAGCAGCAGGGCTCCACTGGAAGGTGGCCTTTGTTCACACCTGCCCCAGCCTCAGATGCACCCACGGGCAGCATGGGCTTCAGGTCCGCAGGCAGACTTGTCCACCAGCTCCACAGAAGCTCTTAGCAGTCAAGTGTCCCCATCCTTGCAGACCCCCCAAAGCAGAGCAAGACTTTAGGGCAAGACCCTGTTGCAGCCACATGTACACCTCAGGCCTCCAGCTGCCCCAGGACATCCTGAGTGGGCGATTCCCGGGGCAGGAGGCAGTCCCTGCTTTTACCCCAAGCCCGCTCTGGCACAGGGAGACTCGCCACTGGAGGCAGCCCCTGCCATCCTTCCCCACCCAGTCCTGCTCCCAAGCTCTGGCCTGGATTTGGAGGGCTCTGGCCATAAAAGTGACGAGCCCTCCCAGGAAGTCATGGGAAGGGCTGCTGGGTCACAGGGCTGAGTGCCGACCGGCAGGCAGTGGCCTCCTGCCCGAAGGAGCTTGGAAGCACGGACCTGACTGCGGGGCTCGAGGCTTCCCGACTCTGCAGGGCCTTCCCAGGTCTCGGCCTTCCCGTCGGGAGGGTTCCTCTACTGCAGGGCCAGGGCCAGGGCCACGGCCACAAAGATCTCAAGGCAAACAAGAAAAACAGGGCAGCCGCAGGGGATGTGGCCCCCAGCAGTCACCAGGAGCCAGCCACAGACCTGTGGCCCTCAGCCCCTGTGCCTCAGCTCAGCTCTTAGCTACAGAGGGCCAGGTAGCTGGGCTCTGTGGGCACCTTGGCATACCAGCATCCAAGAGCTCAGAGGCCCTCCCCAAAACGCCCTCCAGTCCTGCCCTCATCTCTCCCAGAGTCCCCTCCTGGTTCCCCACAGCTACTGGCTGTCCTCCACAGGAAAACCTGCCCACCTGGGCCCTGGCCCAGCAGCAAGGTCCTACCCTGGCCAGAAGTCCCCACAGGTGATGCCCTTGGGCAGGCTGGCCCTCTTCCTTGGGAAGGGACACAGAGCAGCCGACACAGAGCCACAGCCCTGGGCCTGTAGGAGCAGGACTGTGCCCAACCCCAGGACACGCAGCTTGTATGCCAACCCCAGCTTCCTTCCTGGCACCTACAGGCTGCTCAGCACATGGCAAAGCACAGGCTCTGGGGCAGAGGCTGAGGGCAGTGCCAGTCTGTGTCCACAGGGCACCGGGCACAGGCCCTCTGAAGGGGCAGGAGGGCCCTGAAGAGCTCATTCCTTTCTGAAGCACCTTCTGAGCGCCAGGTGTCTCCCTGGCCACCACAGCCCCACACCACCCTCCACGTTGGCACTGGCTCCACACCCTCACCGAGGCCCAGGGAGGAGCCCACCAGCCGCACGTCCTGTCAAGTCAGAAGGCCTCCACTGCCCTGCACCACAGGGCCGGCTCCTATGGCTTCCTGCTGCACCTACTGGAACCCGAGGGGGCGCCAACAGGCGGGGCTCTCCCTGCCAGCAGCAAGACTTGGGGAGGACACCTGATGGACTGAGCGTGGCAGCCCTGCTGCCCAGTGGAGCACCCAGGAGCCAGAGCCGCCACCTTCCCTGCCACCGGAGGGCGTCATCTGCATTGACCCCCCAGACCCCATCACCCCAGGTGACCATGGGGCAGCAGTAAATTGTCCCCACCTCTACCTGCACCCGTACCCAAGACCTGCAGGGAGGGACCACCTGTGACCACGGCGTATGGGTCCTGGGGCCAGGTCCACCTCCTCTGCTCCCAGACACATGGAGGACACAGGGTCAAGTGTCCAGCACCCAGCAGCCAACCCGGAGGCTCAGGCAGCCCTGGCCCCAAGGTTACAACCCCCAGGCCTCATAGCCCAGTGTGCAGCGCCTGCTTCAGGGTAAGAGGCCAGACCCCAAGGATGACAAGGCCCAGTTTCCAGGCACCAGAGGACAAAGGTGCCTTTGTCAATGCTCCTCAGACTTCAGGAGGGGGAATCCGCCTCCTGAAGACGCTATTTCCAACACCACAGAGTCTCTCAGGAAGTGAAAGCAGTCCTGGGGAGCAGTCCCAGAAGGACCCACCTCCGGCCCACGGAGTCCACGCCAGGCCCCTGCCTGCCCAGGGCCCTGCAGGCATACCCACGGGAGCCCAGCCGCAGAGGAGAATAGAAGGCAGAGCAGGTGGCAGAAGGTGGCTGCAGCAAGGCCAGGACCCAAAAGCAGAGGCTGGGGCAGGTGGCTGAGCCAGGCGGCACAGGCCGAGACTCACTTGCATGCTTGTCCGCCAGGGCAATGAGGGTGCTGGAGATGTCCCGCCTCCGGTAGAAGCACACCACCTTGGCCTCCACGTTCCCGCTGGCCGTCTGTAACAGCAAGGCAGAGCATCTGAACACCCCCAGCTCCAAGGAGGGCTCCGGATGGAACCTGGTCCAGCCCCGCTGGGTTCCATGGGTGCAGCCACATCTATCTCTCACGACTCCAGAAAAGGGACAAGTCCCCAGTGCCCCAAGGAGTGAGCAGGAGGCAGGCATCCCTCTGACCCAGGGCACGCAGACCCAGCCACATTTCAGCCTCAGTGTGCTGCCAGAGTACCTGAAGGGAAAGGCCTTGGGCCTCGCAGGACCTTGGCAAGCTCTGGGAGCCCAGCCCACCCGACTCCCATGACCCAGATGGTGGCCTTGAGGTGGTGGGGGCCTGAGCTGCTGAACCCCCACCCAGGCCCTGCTTGCTTCCCCTGGAAATGCTCAAGGACAGCCCTGGCCAGAGTCCAGTCAAATCCTGCTCTGCCACCATCCCTCCCTTCTCGAGCTCCATCAGGTCCCCCAGGAGGGCAGGCAGCAGGAGACTTGGACCACCCTGGACCACCCAAGCAACAGCATCACCCTGGCAGGAGCTGGGACAACGGTGCACCTGGCCCTGGCTGCCGAGTGCAGTGTCTACTCACTGGTGACAGTGCCGCACAGGGAACCAGCCCCGAGTGACTCCAGCAGGGTTGCTGCCCCACCCCTGTGGGACCGAGCAGTGTGACCGCACAGCCCCACCAGGCCTGGGGTGCAGAGCCTGCAGACTGACCAGGCTCCCCTGCCAGGCAGCTCTCTCCCAAAGCTCATCTGTCCGGTCCTTCACGAACCTTGGCATGGACCACAGACACCTGCCACGCTCAGAGCTGGCTCTGGTTTGCTTCGGCAGTGGTCCCTAGGAGCTCCCCAGCTGAGGGAGGGAGGGGCCGGCGGAACAAAGTGAGGTCAGGGGCATGGCCTTGAAGGGGGTACTGGGCCACAGCACCTTCCTACGAACAGGCCTCCTCCACTCCTACTCCCATGAACTGTACCACCATAGGCCAAAATTAACTGCCCAAGCAACCATGGACAGAAACCTTGCAACCATAAACCAAAATAAACCTTTTTTCCTTTCTAGTCAATTAGCTCAGTTATTTTGTCATGGCAATGCAAAGCTGCACAGCTGAAATCCACCACTACTCTATCCTGTTGGTCAAGCGGTCATGCTGTGACCACTGGGAGCTCAGGCAGTTGGCTCCCAAACCCCTGTGACAGGCCCCACCCCGGTGGAGTGAAGATGCATTTATCTGTGAGTTCGGAGTTTGTTAAAGCCACACACATACAGTCTGAAAGTCAGTCACGCTACAGGATTTGCATGACACACAACAGCCCTTCCCCAGGGTAGCCCCTGTTGTGCCCAGAACTCAGGTCCTTTTGACCAGCAGGCTGCCTCCCAAGTCTACCACCTGCCAGAGGACCAGGCCTCCCTGTCCTCACCCAGGCCCACTCTAACCAGCCCCCACAATATTGTGATTTTGATGGAATCACTTTTGGCGTCTATGTTCGGATCATGCACAACCACTCAACTGCCAAGCCCCTCCCACACCCCGTGGCCTGCTGTCTCCCAAGCGCAGTGGTGGCCTTCTCCCACCTGCCCGTGCTCTGTGTGACTACCAGGGACAAGCATGCGTCTCAGAGAGCCCTGAACACACACCATGTCCTCTCCCCGGAGGTGCCCTGGCTGGGGAACCGAGTTTTTTTCTTTTTGGGTATGGGGGACTGAACCCAGGGGCACTCCACCACTAAGCCACATCCCCAGTCCTATTTTGCATTTTATTTAGAGACAGGGTCTCACTGAGCTGTTAAGCACCTCGCCTTTGCCGAGGCTGACTTTGAACTCACAATCCTCCTGTCTCAGCCCGTCAAGCTGCTGGGATGACAGGCGTGAGTCACTGCGCCTGGCTTTTTAAATTTTCTTTTCAGCAGGCAAATGCACTACCTCTGAGCTACCCTAGCCCCTTTATGAAATTTTATTTTGAGACAGTGTCTTGCTAAACTGCTGAGGCTGGCCTTAAACTTGCCATCCTCTTGCCTCCGCCTCCTGAGTTGCTGTGATTAAAGCCAAACCACCACGCCCAGCTGGCCTGGAGGAGGACCTGCCTCCCTTCCTGGCAGGGCTCAAGTGTTCCCACCCTGTGGACACTGCACGGTTCGACCAGCCCATGTTCGGATGTCCCTCCTCCTGGCCCTCACATCTGCACTCATCCTAGCATGTGTGAGGGCCACCCCTGGCCACCTCCTCCTGGCCGCAGCGTTTGCTGGGCCTGCCGTGCCCCAGCTCCTTCACTGAGGACCACAGTGGGCTCTCCTCTGTCCCCTGAGTCAGCTCCTCCTCCTCCTGCAGTAAAAGCCCTCCCAGACACCTCACTCTCCCACCACCAAAGCTCCGTAAAAGCTGGAAAGCCAGGCGCACGGTGCTGCACAGGGCCGGGGGCAGCTGGCACGCTGCTGAGCTGCGGGTGCCCACGCTGCTGCTCCAGCTGCCCAGGGGGAAGCTCCTCAGGTTTCTGGTCCCCTGAGTGTGGGTCTCACGGCATCTGCTGCTCCAGTCCTGGGCAGGGCTCTGCCAGTTGCCTGCCCCTGGAATCCTGCACTCTCTCGCGGCTGGCAGCACTGCCCTGCTGCTACCTGACACTGAGCATGACAGCTGTGGCCAACAGCCAGGCCACCAGGCAAACCACCCCGCTGTGCGGACATGGCATCAGGAAGGAAGACAGCAGTGCCCCCCACGGGCTGGTGTGGGGGCCAGAAGGCAGCGACGCAGGGCAGAGCTGAGGACCACACGGCCAGCAGGCCAGCAGGCAGCCCCACGTGTGCCATGCTGGTCCACTGCGGATGCCACAAGCCAGGAACTCGTTTTCGGATGGCCCACACAGGCAAGCAGCTGCCCCGCCTGCACACTGCCGTCCCCACATCCTGTGAAAGGCGAGACACCCCTCCTGACACAGGCCCCCGCCCACCGGGAGCATCTCTCCCCAAGGCATGGGCACCTGCTAGGTGTGTGCAGCCACCAGCTCCCCTTCACGTCCACTGCAGTGGGCAGGAGGGGACATGGCTGACACCAAGCCTCCCCAGCCATGCTCCAGGGCAGTTGAACCTGCTCACTCCTGTCCCCATGTCTGTGCAGGTGGACATGTGCAAATAGGGGCCTCCCATCCAGCTCCTGAGCAGCTGCCACCGTTCCAGCTGAAAACGCTGGCCACCACCCCTTAACCTACGCCCACACCTTCCACCAGGGCAACGAGGCACCTGCCAGGGCTCGGGCTCCAACAGCTTCGGGTCACTCTGGCCAGCTCGGGGGCCCTGCCAGCTCTCTCACCCCAGCTGGGGGCAGACTCTGCAGCCAAAGCTGTGCACCCAGCTCGGCCCATTCTGGAAACCTCTCCCTGGGCCACGGCCAAGCCTGGAGCAGGACACTGACCTTCCTGACCCCGCGCTGTCTCACCCAAGGACACCGAGACCACCACCACACCAGCCTGCAGTCCAGGGCGGGGCTTCTTCAGCAGGCCCATGCTGCTCAGTGAGGTTAAGGCCTCCTGAGGTCGCCCGAGGCTGGCAGGAGATGGGGGTGGTCCCTGGAGGGAGGGCAGCTCCCGGAACACAGTCCACGAAACGCCCAACACCACCGACCACTCTGCTGAGGGAGGGAGAAGGGTCTTGCTGTTGGCCCCAGCAGGCTACTGAAGTTCAACCAGGAGCCTGCCTGAGGAGCAGGGAGGCCCGGAGCTCATGGCCCACATCTCGGCAGCCAGGAGCAGCGGACGCACATGCGTGTGCAGAGGGCTCCTGGGCCTCCGTCACCTGCAGTTCTGGCACAACCCCCACCCAGCCCACCCACCCAGCTGCCAGGAGGCAGAGGCCACCCAAGCACAGGGACATGCACACCCCCCTCCCGTGCCCCTGGCCCAGCTCTGGCAAGCTTTGGGTACTCTCTAGGCCTTGGCTTCCGGGCACTATCATGTCCCCTGACCAACCAGCAAGCACCTGCCGAGGACTTCTGGAGAAGTGCCAGACTGTCCAGGGACTGGGGCAGGAGGTCACCAGAGCCTTCAGCACACAGATTCCACGTGACTCGAGGCTATGGTGGGCAAAGATGGCCCTGCGGTACCCCAGGGAGTCCTGTGGCCAGAAGCCACCATGGGCTGACAAGGAGCCAGGAGAAGAGTGAGGGAACTGGAGGTGGCAGTGGCAGCTGCCACACCAGGGCTGCCCACCGTGGGCACTGAGGGCTGCTTCCATGGTTCTCTCTTTGCCTGGTCTCCAGAATCGTCCAGCCAGACTCACTCTGAGCCCACTGACCCTGGTCAGGCCCAAGCAGACATCTTCCCAGCATCTGCTGGGCAAGTGTCTGGGGTGGTGTGAGCCACCTGAGCATATTCCCATGAAGCCTAGTCACAACCCCAAAGAAGCCACCAGGGACTCACTCAGGCCTCTCCCAGAGGGGACCCAGGTCAAGCAGGTGATGTGGCAGGGCCACCCAAAGGTCATCCCTGAAGCCCAAGGCAGGCCACTCAGGCTAGACCTGGTGCAAACAGGTGGAAGGTAGGCGGCCCTGCCCCACGCCCTGTGGCAGCCCGCAGGCCCCGCCCTCCCAGCACACCAGCACTACCTTGTTGAGCTCCTCAATCCTGCGAATCAGGTACGGGTTGCTGGAGGAGTTCTCAAAGTAGACGTAGTCTGCAAACAGACGGAGAGAGTGTCACCGCAGCACCAGCCCCAGAACCCTGTTCCACAGCCCCTTGGCCACCAGACCTCCCACCTCACTGAGAACCTTCCGTCTAGGTACCCAGGGCCTCATGCAACCCATCTTGCAGGGGAGCCCCTGCTCTCCACCTCAGGGCGAGTGAACAGGGAAGGAGGAGGGCCCCCGTGCCACCCGAGGAGGCAGACAGATACAGCCCAACCCCACAGGCGGCGCAGGCAGGGGTCTTTCTAGGCTGAGCTCAAGCCACGGGGACAGCTGCAGCTTCCTGCAGAGCCCAGCTGTGGCACTGCCGAGACCTGCCCAGATGGGTGTGTCCCCACTGGCCATGCCGAGTTCCCCGCGAAACAGCGCTATGCAGAAGGCATGCGGGGCCTCCCAGGCTGAGGCAGGTACGGAAACGGGGCAGTCACCCCCAAAATCACAGCATCAGCCTCACCCAAGCTCAGCGTCCAGAGGACTGCAACCCCAAAGGTGCCACCGTGACCTATGGGGTCTCCTGGGACAGTCAGGGCTTCCAGGCCTCTCGCCGACTCCACAGACAGTGTGCCAATGCATTCTGGGGCCAGGGAAGCCGAGGCCGCCTGCAGCTCTGGTGGCAGGTGAGGCTGCCATCCCAGGTGCTCCTCTCAGGGGAGGCTGACCAGGAGGCCATCTCAGGGGGGATCGGCCCAAACACCCATGAATAGGCAGAAGGGGTGACGGAGGACCAGCACACAAGAGCCCGGCCACTCCAGCCACTGGGTGGAAAGTGCACGCTGGCCTCGGTGGAGGCCCCGGGAGTGTGTGCACACCTGCATGCCAGGGGCCCCCTCAACCAGGTGCTGCCCCCACCACTCGGCTGGGTTCAGGGCACAGCACCAGAAATGCAGGGCTGCAGGCAGTGAGGGGCAGGGCTGCTCTGAACGAGACGGGATGCTGGACGCCCAGAGGAAGCAAGATCCCCCTGGCTGTGTACTCACTGGGGCCGTCACCCTGCGTCACACCTGGACAAAAGTGGGTTTCTAAAGAGGGTCTCAAAGCAACCATCTTCATTCTTATGAAGAGATCATAAGCTGGGCAGGACTACTCAGGCCTAGGATCCTTCTGCTTGGGGGCTGAGGCAGGAGGATCATAAGTTCAAGGCCAGCCTCAGCAATTTAAGAAGACCCTGTCCCAAATGAGAAACTTAGTTTAAAAAGGGGGCTGGGGGCATAGCTGGGTGGTAGAGTGCCCGGGGTTCAATCCTCCGTACAAGGGCAAAACAGAGCAAACTGTAAAACTCAGAGCCCAAGACTGTTCCCACAAGCCAAGCCCTGGAGAGGAGGGAGGGAGGCACTCGAGCGTGTAGTGCCCACACAGGAAGGCCACCCCTGAAGGACCCTCAGGAAGGACGTGGCATGTGGGGCACTGGGGAGGCAGTAGGGCCAGACAGTGGTGATGTGACTGCACACTTTGCCAAAGCAGAACTGAGGACACCTAACAAGAACAAGCCATGCTGGGGAAGGCGGGAAGGCAGGAGGCTGGGTACAGGACATCAGAGGGCCTCAGAGTGGTCACAAGGACCAGCAAGGCTCAGCCAGCTGCTAAGACAGAAGGCAAGAGGGCTGCAGACCACCCTGGTGGGCAGGCCATCTCCAATGGGCACTCCAGCCAGGCCTGCGATCCCTGGGGATACCAGCAGGCACCCAGAGGACAGCCCAAGTTGCTCGGCAGAGGCAGGAGGACACCTGGAGACCCCACTGTGTCTCACAGACTCACAGCAAACTGGGACCCCAAAGCGCTTGGAGAGCCCCATGGCCTGCGAGCAGGCACAGAGCCACGGAGAGACCATCCTGCTTCCACGGGCTGCTGATGAGCACTTGGAAACTGCAAGCACTCACAGCGCCACGCAGCAGTGCCCACAGGGACCAGGCAGGCTGGCTGACCAGGGCCACCACCTCCCCTCCGAGCTGGGCAATGGCTCCCCCACTGGCTGCGGCCCACACTTCCTACTTCCTCTTGAGGCGGGATCTTGCTGAGCGGTCCAGGCCCTGCCTCACCTCCTGAGTCCTGGGATCACAGGCGGCCACAGTGCCTGGCTCAACCTTCCAGGTCAAAGCTCTGTGCAGACGTGTACGCCGACAGCGGTGAGGCACTGGGGGGAGGAACCGAGGGAGACCCACAGAAAGGGCGGCACACAAGGTGCCACGGATTGGAATGCAGGTGACATACTTTATGAATGTCCAGACAGTAAGAGGTGTTGGCCGAGTGGGCCAAAGCTGAACCTGGGACACTAAGTAGGAGCTGATGCAACGACCTTCCAAGCACATTCAATGATGAAATGAAGAGTAATAATTAAGCATGACTTTTAGAAAAAGATGTACCAATGCTGGGCTGGGTGGTGGCTCAGCGTGGAGCCCTGCCTAGCACCTGCTAGGCCCTGGGTTCCGTCCTCAGCACCATACAAAACACACGAATGAAATAAAGGTTATGTCCATCGCAACTAAAAATTTTTTTTTAAAAACAGATGTGCCACGAGAAAACCAGAAGTGTCTTGGTGGCTTCCTGCTTCACCGTGTGCAGTTAGCGCCGTGGTAAGAGCTCTGTGGCTCACTGCCCGGTGGCTCCCATGGGCTGCCGGCACGTCAGTCCACAGAACATGGTCCCAAGAGAACGTGCGGCTGGCCGTCTTCCCCAGGACCGAGTCAGCATGTGCAGCAGGCCTGGGCTGCAGCCTCGGGTCCTCTGCGTGCCTCAGTGTACCTGGGCCGCAGGTCACACCAGGCGGTCTGTGTTGCCACAGGACCCAGTGGGGGTTCAGGCCCACGGGGTGACCGCCTGAGCTCTGGCGGGGCTGCAGACATGAGAGGGACACCAAGGCTCAGGCGAGTCTCTCTGGTCCCCTGAGCCCTGAACTGGTACCAGCACCTAGTCCCGAGTCTTTCCAGGGGTGTCCTGGGCCTGAGGCTGCGGTTGGCCCAGGGCACCCAAGCAAGGCAGGACCAGCGCTGTCAAGTGAGGCTGCAGCGGGAGGTCCCCAACAGCTGGTGCACTGTGGAACGCAGAGGGCTCCCTTCCCTGCAGCTAAGCCCAGTCACGGCTGAGCTGCCATCTGAGCCCGAGAACACCCGCTCAGCCCTGTGGGGGGACGGGGACCGTGAGGCCATCTGTGACCCAAACACCTGACAGTGGCGAGCGACCTGACCACAGCGTGTGCTTAGCCACGGCACTTCAGGGCCCCCTGGAGCACGTGCCAAGCGCCAGCATGCACCTGTTCCCCAGGCCCCTCGGGCTCCAACAACAGTGTGCCCAGTGCCCACCTCTGGAAGCCATCCACGCTGGAGCACGGGCCACCACACTGCCACTGCACGCAAGGGCTCAGAGCATGGCAGGCTGTCCAGCTCCCGCTCCGACAGGACTCCACAGAACTGACAGGCCAGGGTTTCACCGTCCAGCAAAGTGCTGAGTGGTGCTGGGGTCTGGGCGGCTCTGCATCCACAGAGCACCGCCAACAGGCAGGGGTGCGGCCAGCCTCCCCCGTGCGACTCCCAGCACCTCACCCATCACACCTAACCCTAACCCTAACCCTAACCCTAACCCTAACCGGGCGAGCACGGACATGTGGACCGTTTCAGAAGCTCTGCTTGCATCAATGAGTGGGCAGCCCAGAGGGCCTGTAGTTCCACCAGCAGCCGCAAGGCCGCTCCCGGGCAGCTGCTCCTGATGCGGCACACAGCACAGCAGGCCAGGCTCCTCTGCACAGCCCTCTGGGGGCTGCCTGGCTGGTGGACGAGTGACCTGGAACACTGGACTACATTTGCCTTTTCTTTTTCTGAAGCGCTCAATGCTCCACCGTAAGCCATCTCCCCTTCTGGTTGGGAATGCTGTGATGTCAAGATACTATACTCCTCAGCATGGCGACCGTGACCTCCGGTGACAGGACGTTTTGCTATCAGAGATGATGACCAGCGACACGAGGGCCACTGCACTTAAATCCAGGGTCCTGCACCCACTCCTTACCGTCACAGCAGGTGTGTCGGGCACACCCAGGTGCACAGACGTGCTGAGCCATAGCTGGGCCCGGCGCTGTGACGGACTGAGACACAAGCCCAGCCCACGGCCTTGGGAGGCAGAGGAAGGATCACAAGTCCAGCCTGGGCAGCTCAGCAGGACACGTCTCAAAATAAAATTTAAAAAGGGGGCTTGGAACGTGGCTCAGTGGCAGAGCACTTGCCTGGCAGGCACACGGCCCATGTGCCACCCCATCACCACCAAACCAAAGAAAAGAAACACACATTTGGTCTCAGACCCCAGCTTCTGCACACGGCTCCTAAAATCCCTGGAGCCTCCAGAGCGCGCACTACAGCTTGGACTGGGAGGTGGTGGGACCTTTAGGAGGTGGGTCCAGTGGTCACTCGGGTGAAGGGGAGCGTGGGACCCCAGCCCCTCCTTTGCTGTGAAACCCAGAACAGACCTTCTGTCTACATACTCGTCCCAGGTGTTGGCTAGCCATAGAAGGCTGGCACGGTGTGTCAGAGAGGTGTGGCTGGGCCTCAGCAGGATCAGATCGGCAGTCAGGGCTCCTGGCCCACCTGCCCCAGCCCAGGGAGGGCAGAGGGGTGAAGGCTGAGGGCCACCCCTGGCCAGCGCACTGGATCACGCCTGCACACTGGAGCCTCCCGAAAACCCCACAGGGTCAGGGAACTCCCGCTGCTGAACACAGGAGGTGCCAGGAGGGGGGTGCGGCCAGAGGCCGGGGCCCGCCCCCTTCCCGCACCTTCCCGCAGCCCCATCTGAAGGCTGGGTGACCCCGTTACAGTAAACCCCTGACAACGGGCATCCCCAGCTCCGGGAGCCCCACCACAACTCACCATGACAAGGGTCGCGGGAGCCCCGCCTGACAGCAGCAACTCAGACGCAGGCCGTGGCCACCTTGCAGGGCCCAGCCCTCCACCTGCGGTTTTGAGGCTGTCTCCAGGTGGACGGCACCAGAACCCAGTTTAACTGCAGGAGGTCCAGTTGAGGTCCCCTGGAAAACCAGCTTGCTGCTGGCAGGGAGCCCACCGCAGCTGACCAGATCTGAAGCTCAGTGGGCCACGCATGCAGGAGTGGCTCAGCAGCAGCCAAGGGGCACTGAACGGGCACCAGCATGGCTGTGTTCCGACAAAACCTTATTGATGGGCGCTGAAACCTGAATCTCATGTGACCAGAACGTGCGTGAAGTATTTTCCTATTTTTCCTCAACCATTTAAACGTGAACCAGCCTTTCTCAGCTCGAGAGCACACACACGCACAGGCTGCCCGCTGCAGCTCGGCTCAGTGCGTCCGAGGGGGCCACCTCCCCACTCACAGCCGCGCTCCAACCAGCAGCAGTGGGGTGGATGACACTCACATGCAAGCCCAGACCCTAACCCCCCTCACGCAGAAGCTGCCTTGAAGTGGGTACGAAACTGAACAGCAAAACTCCAAACCAGGAAATGCTACAGTAGAACACAACAAAGTCTCTGTGACCGTGGGTAAGCAGGCTCCTCAGCTATCCAACAGGTACAATCCCAGCCCACCAGAGCAGCACTGAGACCCAGAACACGCAGCAAACTCTCAGGTGCTGCGGTGCAGCTCAGCATGCAGGAGCCCTGGTTCAACCCCAGCACCACAAAAATACAAAAACCACAGAAAGCTCTCCCGACACTAAGAAAGGTTAAAAAAAACAGACAGAAGAAAGGACAGTAGCTTCACCCAAGGGACATGGACGGTGAAGACAGAGATGCTGAGCATCACTCGCCACCAGAGAAATAAGCAAACCTACACTGGTACGCCCTGTGGACACCGTGCAGAAGCAGGGGTGGACGAGAGCAGCCCCACGGCGGGCACGCAGAGCACTGGGTCTGGAGCGGGGCCACCTGTTGGCTGCGGTCCTTCAGGCGCCACTCTGCCCTCAGCCCAGGCAGCCCGCTCACCCAGCTGAAGAGCCCATGTCCACGCAAAACTCCAGGCACAGATGTACCCAGCAGCCATGCTCAGAATGCCAAAACTGGAAATCACCAAATGTCCAGGAATGGAACTCGTTCAAGGAGAAGAGGGAACTGACCCCAGCACAGAGGTGATTCTCGCCGGCAGATTCGCAGCGAGAAAGCACCTCAGAGGACGGCTCCACACAGTTTCAGGGCCAGTGCACAGTGCAGAGGCTGCAGGCTGCAGTGGGCGGATGGCCAAGGACACCAGGGAAACCTGTGAGGTCACGGAAACGGTGGGAAGGTCTCCGGCATCACCAGACGCTCGCGGCCAGCTGGGAGTGGTGGTGTGGCCCTCGTCCTAGCGACCCAGGAGGCTGAGGCAGGATCAGTGGAGCCCAGGAGCTCTGGGCCAGCCTGGGCAACACAGCGGGACCACAGCACCCGTTTCAGGGACGAAGCCTGCATCGGGAGGGCCAACGCAAGCACACCCAGTGCGCGGCACCTGCCCGCACGTGAGAGCGCGCTCTGACCCACGGGCCAGCCAGGCTGATTTCTGCTCCCAGGAGACAGGTGCAGCCCCGCAGGCCCCAGGCCCGGGACAGCGAGCAGCCCGCAGCCTCGCCTGGGGGTCTGTTTACAGACCGTCTAAGGTGCAGCCTTGTTCAGACACCAATCTCAAGCCAACAGCATGCCCCTCACTCCAGGCGTGCCCGGACCACCTGCAGGTCACAGCACGCTGCACTCACCACCACCAGAGCCACAGCACTGCAAACGCGGGCCACCGGAAACACAGGCCACCACAGAGGAACAAACAGAGCACTGGACAGATGGACCTGTGGGAAGGTGGCACCTTGTGCACCCAAGCAGGAACCTCTCACCCTGCAGGGAGGCACCCCACGGCGTGCCAGCACTGCCAACAGCACTGTGGTCACCGGTGGGCACGGAAGCTGAGGAGCAGTCACGGGGGAGCGGGGCGGGGCGCACGGTGGACAGCCCAGCAGGGGAGAGCAAAGCAGCCTGTCAGACACCGCGAACAAGAGGAGCCACAGCAGGAGCACGCAGACCCACCTTCCGGCACAGCTGTCCACCTCCACGTCCCCCACCTCCCCACAGCCAGCTCTGCTATGGTCGGACAAGTACTGTTTCCAGGGTTGTGGATGAACTCCAGAGCCACGACCACGTGGCCACATCACCACCTCAGGCAGCTGTCCCCACACCTGGCCCAACCCCTCGGGGTACCTTCCTCCTGCTATGCACAAACTGGATACCCCTTCTCATCCACCAGGCCCCCACTGCTGGGGCTACCTCACTGTCCCCTCAAAGTCCAAGGGAAGACAAAGACCTACCCTGACCTCAGGGCACATGGCCAACAAAGGGCCTTGAACCCTGCCACACAGCAACGGGTGATGTCCACGCTCCTCCCCAGGTCTGCCCAGGAAGAGCAGCAGGAGGCGCCCTGTTCTCCCCTAGAGGCCTCAAGGAGCAGTGGCTCAGGGTGCTGAATCACCTGCACAGTCCCTGAGGCTCACCTGCAGGTGGGTGTCACCTCCATCAGGAGCATGCCCACCTCGCCCCCATTTCCTCAAGACAGCAGGACAATGGCTGCCTTCTCACTCCTTTTTTGGGGGGGTGGGAGAGTACTGGGAACTGAACCCAGGACACATTACCACTGAGTCACACCCCCAGCCCTTTCTTTCTTATTTTTTTGTTATTTCGAGACAGGGTCTCACTAAGTTGCTGGGCCTGGTACAAGGACCCCGCCCCACCCAGCCCAGTCGCAGCCATGATCACAGCAGGGGCCCCGGGGCCACCAGCATGTCTGCACTGAACTCCAGGGGTCTTGCTGAGCATGTGACACCGCCCACTGCACACCTCGGAGACACTGTGGGGACGGTCCGGTGGGGAGCACAGGCCCAGGGTGCCACTTGCCCCCGAGAGCAGAGCCAGGCTTCTGAGCAGAGCTGCCTCTCATCACCAGCGACAGCAGAGTCCAAAGGCACGAGGCCAGATTACGGCGATCTTGCACCCCCATGGTGGGGGCGGCAAGAGCTCCTAAGCAGAGCCTGAGCAGATCAGGTCTGCTCCTTGGAGAGTCACCTCCCCAGGCAGGCCATCGGCTGCACAGCAGGGACAGGAGGGAGCCCGCCACAGGCAAGGAGGGAAAGCCCTGGTGAGTGACACTGCTCTGACACCCAGACCCAGAACTGAGCAGCATTTCGTGGGCGTGCAAGGCCCCCACTGTGGAGGGGCCTCCAGGGGGACCAGGGACCCCTTGACTCAAGCAAGCAGAGCACACAGGCACTAGAACTTCCTGCCAAAGCCCAGCCCAGAAAGGAGGTTGGGGCCTCACCTGGCTGGAGCCCTTCACAGGCCCCCTCCTGTGGCAGGGAGGGGAGCCCAGGCCACAGCGTGGCAGGGCCCCAGCACTGTCTGTGTGCACGAGCTGGCACAGGTCCCACAGAAAGCTTTGCCGCTGCCACTAAGGGAGCCCTGTCTATGTCACTCACACTCGCGCAGCTCACGGATGGGAGAGACTCAGGCAGGGAAGCAAAGAAGGACATTTTCTAGAATCTTCAATTCCCCAAGAGAAGGATGCTGGAGTATCAGGCAGGGCCTGGGCTGAGCCTGGCCAGTGGCCTCACAACAGGTACCTTTTGGGGAGCAGAAGCAAGAGTCCTGGGCAGGACCAGGCCAAAATCCTGACGGGAGCAACCTGAGTTCAACTGGAGGCAATGCAGCGAGGAGGGATCCCACGTCGCCCCCTCCCTGGCAAGTCATGCCAAGACATCCAGCCAGTGGTGGGGCCTTGGGGGTCACTGCAGACGGGTGCCAGGCCTCCAGGAGCCAGCATGCTAGAAGCCACAGAGCGGAGCAGCAGCAGGCCGGGCTCCAGTGTGGGAGCTGCATCTCTGTGTGCACCTCCTTCCCTAAGCAGCAGCATCCTTTCTATTAAAGGTTGCATGGCCAAATTTTTCTCTCAAAACAATTAGGAGGATCAAAAGAAGGCACCAGGATTAGCCCCGGCAGGCCAAGAGTGGTCAGCAGGTGAGGCAGACTCAGAGCAGACCTCTTGGGGGCTGCGCACCACGCCTGAGCAGCAAGACCCAGAGCCCTGGCCACAGTGGGAGCGAAAGGCTGCGGGCACTGGTGGAGGCCCAGGCATGCCTCCTTCACCCTCTCCAACGACACCCGCGCCCTGGCCTGCAGCTGGGCTCTGGGACTCCTGCACAGACAACTGCTCACACCTTCTGGGGTCTTCCCTGCAGCATGGGCTGTCATGGGAGGAGACAGCAGGACCCAAAGCCTCTTTAGCCCCTACAGCAACCATATGCTGGGAAGACCCCAGACGGCAGGGCACAGCACGCCTGACAGGCTCAGGGCACAGGCACTGTCCTTCCGGAGTCTGGAACATTCATCCCTGGGAATACGTTAGTCAAAAGTTTAAAACGCAAGGCTGGTGGTCTAGCTCAGCTGGTAGAGAGCTTGCCTGGCATACTCAAGGTCCTGGGTTCAATCCCAGCACCACCACCACCAAAAAAAAGTTTAAAACATAAAAGACACCAGGGCTGGGCTGCAGCTCAGTGGAGGAGTGGCTGCCTGGCATGCACAGGCCCAGGTCCCATCCCCGGCACCACCACCAAAAAAATAAAAACAGCAAAACCAAAGAGCATGTGATAAAGCACGTATAACAACACACATGGAAAGCTTAGGGAGCAAAAGGAGGAGACTGAGCTCAGGCTGGGAGACGCTGCACCGAGCAGACTCAGCAGGGCAGGGCCAGGCCCACGTCACCCACAGCCCACAGGTTATTGGTTTTCTGTCACCTTCTACAAGTGCAATAAAACAAAATCAAAAAGTCATCCATAAAGACTGGGTGTTAACTTCTTGTAACCAAAGAAAAAACTCCAGAGAAAACAGTAACAGCCCTTCAACTAAAAAACCCAGACCAGAGGAGCTGGAGGGGCAGCGGCTGGGGACTGCCGCTCTTCCTCCCAGAGACACCACCAGAGGTTCCGAGCCACACACACAGCTCCCCAGGGAGCCACAGCCCGGGGGTTCTGGAAGCGCCTGGCTTCACAGGAGGAGCAGGCTCAGGAGCAGAGGTCGTGCAACCTGACCGCCATACTCACAGGCGCCGACAGAAGGCCTCTGTCATGCCAGGCCACGTCCCCTCCCAGGCTGACCACTGTGCCCAGCAGTCAGCTGGCATGCAGCCGTGGCTGCCCCATGTTCTCCCCACCCAGCCCACCCTGGCAGGTAGAATGCAGGACATCCAGAGCTGCCTCCTCGCTAGAGTGCCCTGTGCAACACCTGGGGCACACTTACAGTGGGGCATGGCTGCCGCACCTATAGGTGCCCCTCAACATGGAGGTGCCCAAGGAGACCCGGGGCAAGCCCGTCCCAGACTGGGTCCCTGCCAGCTACTCCCCTAGGCCACAGCAGGCTGCCCAGAAGGCCAAAGCACAGGCAACGGGGGACAGAATCAAAGCTCAGCTCAGGGGCCAGACGCAGCTTCCTTCCCACTATGAGGACTCAGGGACCCAGCAAGCAACACGGGGCAGGTGCCCACCATGAGCACGAGCCCCACTGACACCCTGGGGGAGATAACAGGGGTCCTGTCCTGAAACCTGGGGTCTATGTGGTTGCCTCTACAGGGGCCAACAGTGAAGGGGGAGCCCATAGACATGCCTGGGGCAGGCCCCAGGGGTTGGCAGCTCCCACAGGTGGACCACACACTGCACAGCTAGCAGCCGGCCAGGGCCACAGTCCGTGCCAGGCAGCTGGAGTGGCATGGAGGGACAGCGATCCTGACCTTCCCTGCTCCTCAATACAGAAGTCTTGCTTCTGGGAACACAGCAAGA
Organism: Glaucomys volans; assembly: GCA_020662805.1. Classification (NCBI taxonomy): domain Eukaryota; kingdom Metazoa; phylum Chordata; class Mammalia; order Rodentia; family Sciuridae; genus Glaucomys; species Glaucomys volans. The sequence goes on from JAJEJO010002022.1 coordinate 31,986, forward strand.
CAGGACCTGGCTTTGGGCGGTCACATTATGTCCACAGGGGTACCAGGCATCCCCCAGGGGACCAGCACAAGACGCAGAAGGGCAGAGAGACAGATCATCTCACACAGGGGGAAATGGAGGGAGAGGCCTGTACCCAATTCACAGGCAGGCCAGCCTGAGCACCTGGCAGGCCCACAGCTGCAGGGGGACTAAGCCAAGGTCCAGGCTCCCTCCGACAGCCTGAGCAGGGGTAGGGAAGGCTCCACGCAGCGGGGCCCTGCTGGTGCCCCCAGGCACAGGCCCCTCCCTGCCTAGGGTTGGGAGGCTGGCAGATGTGTGGGGGCTCTGTGAGCCCTGCATTGCCTCCACCCCATCCTCCTCTTGCAGTGGCCCTTGGTCCAGGATCAGTGGCTGTGCCGTCAGCCACTCACTTCCTTAACAAGCATGATCCAGAACCAAAGACCACAGCAAGAAATGTGAACTCGGTGGGATGGGGGGCCATAACAATGGGGGCCCTTCACAGATGAGGGAGCACCTTCCACAATGGGGGGACTAGAGGCAAGGCTTGTGTGAGAACTCACCAGGGGCCCCATCTCAGGCAGGAAAGGGTCTGCACTGCAAAACATGGTCCAAGGAGACACATGGGGGACAGCCAGAAGCCAGGCAGAGCTGGATGCCACGGCACAAGGAGGAACCTGTGGCCTCAGTGGTCAGACACTCCTGCCCACTGCCCCTGGAAGGACAGGCCCCTCCCTCACAGGACCAAGATAGCAGCATGTAGAGAGGACCTGGCAGGAAGCAAAGGTGTGAGGACAAGAGAGGAGGCAGGCTGACATTCCTGAGGCGGGTAGGGGGCCCAGAGCTCCTGCTGAGAGTGGAGACTCATCCAGGCAGGGCGAGTACATGCCAGAGTGGGCCTTGCTGGACCACACTCAGTGGACTCGGTGGAAATGGAGCATCCTGGGTACTCAGAGATCAGGCAGACCGGGGAGGTACACCGGTTCCTCCTTGCTATCCTGGCCGGGACACAGGCAGAACCCACTATGCAGGTGGGGAAGGGGCAAGGGCCTGGGGAGGCACTGCCCCATGACCAAGGGAAGGGTCTGAGCCCAGAGAGGGACAGTACCATGGAATAGATGGAGGGTCTGCATGGCCAGCTGTGTGCAAGGCCGCTGCCTCCAGCTGTGGACAAGCCCAGGGCTCCACTCAGCACCCAAGCACACACCCCCACACACACTCGCCCGAGCAAGGCCCAAAGCCGGGGCTTCCCGGGTCCAGGCAGCAGGGGAACTGACCCCAGGAGGGAGACCCCAAGGCCCCAGCCCAGTGGAGACCTCCTGCCTCTCCCCAAGGCGTGCAAAACGCCTTCCTGTTGGGATGGAGCGAGCAGAGGCAGTGAAGAGTTTGGGGTGACTCAGAGGATACTTGGGCTGATGGCTCCGGCTGATGACCACCCCCCAAAAACCCCGCTGGGCAAAGCTCCTGGCGCTAAGCTGCAGCGGGGCTCTGGGCAGGAATGCGGCCCCCGCCAGCGGGACCCGGGTCCCAGCCCCAGGCGCCAGCTCTTCGGCCCCTCGGAAACCCCACACGCCCTGGCCCCCCAAACTCCTGCTCCCAGGAGGGCGGCCAGCGCCGCCAAGGCCACGTGCTCCGGCTCGGCGGCGACCGGCCGGCCGCAGCCCCGGGCCCACCGACCCCCAGGATGCTCCGGGCCCCGCGCCGGCGCCGAGGGCCACCCGGCCCCCAACAGGTGGGCA
>JAJEJO010002022.1:35067-117216 GCA_020662805.1 Glaucomys volans
CCCCGCCAAGCCATGAGGGAGAGGTGAGGCAGAGGTATCTGAGGGCTCCAGGTCTGTCTGAGCAAGCCTGTGGTGCTGCCTGGTTTTCTTGGACAGTGAAGGTCTGTGACTGCATGGAGACCATGTTCAGTTTGAAGGGCAACCCTATGGGAACCCTCAGCAAGTGCAGGGTGCCTCTCAGAAGAGAGCCCTGGGCCACCATGTCAGATTTGGGCAGGGAGTCGGGCCCAGGTCAGCACACTGCACACATTCTCCCTGCGTGGTGCTGGGGAGCTAGGCGGGAAACCAACAAGAGTGCTGGGACCAAAGCCAGGCAGGGTCCAAAGAGGACCAAGGCCACAGTTGTGTGCTAAGAATGGATGGGAAATGCCGTTGGTTAGCACTCAGCCCAGGAAGCAGAACTCCCAGAGTGTGCTGTGAAGGACTCCCAGGGAGAGCGGAGGTGTGCAGGATTCCTTTTGTGTTTTTTGGTGATTGATGAACAGAGTGAAAGAGAAGCATAGGTATAGGAGGGCAGGTGAGGAGATACAGGCTGCGTCTCCAAAATGGGGCAAGGTGGAATGGGGGGGTTCCTTCCCTCCCCACAGGCCTGCCCCTCACACTCATCCATAGTGTAAGACTTCTTTCTACCAATATCAGACTGACGGACCTAAAAAGTCAGAGCTACCCAGCAATGTCCAAGCAGCTGTCAGCCATGGAGAGAACATGGAGGCATCGCACCCTGTACCTCTGCATTCGCCTCCATCCCAAACAGGACAAGTTTCAACAAAACAACCACATCCCACAGGCGCCTGCTGAGGAGTAGGACCCTTTCCTTCTCCTAGTGTGGGGGTGGGCAAGAAAAAATGGCTGCCATAGCACAGACCATCAGGGCCCATTTCTGGGGAGGTACCCAGATGAATTCCAAGACAGCCCCACCAGGCCGAGGACACACTCCTCACACAGCGGTAAGGCTTAGGCTCACAAGAGGCCCGGGCTCAGCTGCTGCGGCCCCACTCACTCTGCCTTCCCCCGTCCAGACGAAAGGTGGACTGGATAGTCACCTGCCCCCAACCTAGCTCAGAGGCAGTCAGAAGACATCGGGTGAGTTACAAAGGGAACTAAAGAAGTAAGTTATTTGGTAGCAGAGCAAATAGTCATTCAAGAGAGGAGAGAGCAGGCATGCTGGCTCAGGAGGGCCTGTTGGCCCCCTCAGGAAACAGCAGGAACTCTAGAGGGCAGGAGGGGCAGGCAGGTGGAAAGCCCAGCAGAGCAGAAAGGGCCCCAGCACAGGAGGGTCTCCACGTTAGGATCCTAATGAGAACCTGGGTCCAACAAGGCAGAGCCCAGACATCTGCTGACCAGGCAGCACCATGGGGGAAGGTTTAGGAGCCAAGAGACACATCAAGGGTCCACATCACACCGTCAGTAGAGTAAGTCAGAAGCAGCTGGGCAGACAGTCCAATTGCTAGGGAATAAAGTCTCCAGGGCAGTTAAAGCAACTGACTCGGCTGTTATTTTTTGAACACACACTTTATGGGGCAGACCACTCTAGATGCTAAAGGGTATGGACTCAAAGTCTCAGCCCTGGGGAGCTGACATTCTAGCAGCAGCCTGGGGGCAAGTGGCATATAATGTCATGTGATGTTAAGTGCTTCTGAGACAAAATGGTGAGGGTGCAGATTCAGGGCCAGGACAGGGAGGAGCTCTCCATCTCAGGAGTCAGTGAAGGAGGTGGGGGAGGGCCCATGCAGGTAGGCAGAAGCCCAGAGGACACTTGGCAAGGACACATCCCTGTGCGGGACCCTTTGGGGCCTGTAGGATTTGGCCTCTGGTGACCTGAGGTGGTCATTGCTCAGAAGGATCCCTGAGGCTGCTGTGTGGTGAGGGTGAGGGAGAAAGCCCAACACAAGGCACTGGGTTCTGGAGGCAGGGGATGAGTTTTCAAAGAGGCTGCAAGAAAATCTCCCTGGAATAACAGGGAGCCTGCTTAGGAAAGGCCACAGCATGTTCCAGAAAATCAGAGTGGCATGATTCACACTGAGACCTGTCTTGCCTGTTACTAACCTTCAACGATTAATGGAATCTTTTTTTTTTTTTTCCAGGAAAAAAGTATCACCGACAAGGACCAAAAAAAAATTAAATTGGCCTCTGATTTTCCCAGCAGCATTCAAAGCTTAAAGACACAGTTTTAGGAAAAGAAAGCAGAACATAATCCTTTCCCCAGTTTCTCATGCAAGTACAGACCTCAGGAAAACATTTTCAGACATACAAGAATATGAGAAGTGCTACCCAGGAGGATCACAAGTTCAAGTGAACCCAGGCAATTTTGCCAAGACCTGTCTCAAAATAAAAAGGGTTAGGGATGTAGCTCAGTAGGAGAGCACTTGCCTAGCATATGCAAGGCCCTGGATTCCATCCCAAGTACTACAAAAAAAAAAAAAAAAAAAAAAAAAAAGCTTTTTTCTTTAAAACTTTAAAGCCCTGTGCAATGGCACACAACTCTTATTCCTGCTACTTGGAAGGCTAAAGAGGGAGAATCACAAGTTTGAGGCCAGCCTCAGTGACTTAGTGAGACTAAGACACTGTTAGTGAAAAATAAAAAAGGCTGGGGAGGGTTGGGGTTGTGGCTCAGTGCTAGAGTGCTTGCCTCATGTGTGTGGCACTGGGTTTGATCCTCACACCACATAAACAAAGGTATCGTGTCCATCCACAACTAAATTCTTTTTTAAAAAGTGGCTGGGGATATAGCTCATTGGCAAAGCATTTGATTTCGATTCCCAGTATATGCGCGCGCATATACTGGGAATCGAATCGGTTGTGTGTGTGTCTAATTACACCGCGCCGCTGAAAAACAGGGCACCCATCTAACAATTTTCATTCCTAAAAATTAAGAATCCTTGAAACTTGGGGGCGAGAAGCGGTTTGTGATTTCAGCAATAGTTTTTCTATCTTAACATTTTAAGGACTTTAAGGGGTCTCAGTGGTTTCTGCATTTCCACATACCCTTCCGTCGTGCACCCTAGAACAGCCGCGCTAACCCTCCCGGGAAGTTAGCAGCAGTCATTTCAGTGACAGAATTACGAGCGAGTTTGAAAAAACAAACATATTCTTTGTTACACTGTTTAATCATGAGCACGAACATTTGCAAAACCAGCGAAGTCATTTCTTTTCACGGGGGCAGTGCTGGCATTGTGTGGGCACTCAGCAAGGCGGCAAACTACATCTCCCAGGCACCCCGACCGGGCCTGCGCGCTGCTGGGGTCAGCGCGCGGATCAGCCGCTGGCACGAGGCCCCTTCTGCTTCAGGTGACCAGAGGGGCCGCTGCTCCCCATCCGGAGTCAGCCAGTCACAAGCCGAGAAGGGTGTTGGGGACCCAGGGAGGCTGGGCGAGCATGCGCAGGAAGACCATCGCCCGCGCGCGCCCGTGGCTCGGTTCTGGGTGACTGCCCTGCTCCGGGAGCGCGCAGGCGCTCAGCCGTCGGGGTCCGGACGGGGTTGTGGGGCGGTGGTCCCAGAACACTCGAACACTCGCGTGAATCCCAGGGAAAGACGGGACTGACCTGGTGGCCCAGCAGCAGTGCAAGCAGTCTAGAGGCATGGTGCTGCAGAGGCCACTGGCAGACCTAGGCGCGCTGCTGCTGGGGACTTCGGTTGCGTCCCCAGGCACCGTTCCTCTGATCCTTCCCGTTCACAAGCCGCTTCTCCAGCCTCCCCGTGACTGGTGTCCCAAGACCTTCTGTTCATCCTAGGGCAAGAGCCCCCTGCTGCTGTGAACTCCTACTCACCCCAAGGTAGGTCTCTCCCAAGTGAGCCCTGACCCCACGCTGCTTGGTGCCTGGGTTTCCCAGCAGGGCCACCCTGTGCCCTGGCAAATCTCAGGCAGCATCCTGGCCTCTGCCCACTGGATGCCAGAGTGCCTGTGGGAGACACTAGGCTCCCCTCCCTGAAGTCCCATGTCCTCTTTTCTTCTATGGGTGTTGGGGGGGATATACCAGGGACTTGAACCCAGGGGTGCTTAACCACTGAGCCACATCCCCAGCCCTTGTTTAAAAACATATTTTTAGCTGTAGATGAACACAATACCTTCATGTATTTTTATGTGGCACTGAGGATTGAACCCAGTGTGCTCTACCACTGAGCCACAATCCCAGCCCCCAGCCCTTTTTACTTTTTGAGACAGAGTCTCACCAAGTTCTTAGTGCCTCACTAAGTTGCTGAGGCTGGCCTGGAACTTGAGATCCTCCTCAGCCTCCTCAGCCTCCCCAGTTGCTGGGATTACAGGCAAATGCCATAAAAAGGCCGTGTCTTAATTTCTAGACAGGGCAAAGGTTTAACCTCAAAACAGGGATTATCCTGGGTCATCTGAACCTGGTGTAGTACTTAGCCAGGGGAGAGGGTGGCAGGAGAGACAAGGATGGAGGCGTGAGAGCAGGGTGGAGGCCCAGCAGCTGCAGCAGGCAGCCTCTCGAAGCTGAAGAATGCCAGGATCGGTCCCCCAAGTGCCTCCAGAGGCGCACAGCCCTGCTCACGCCGGGACTCTCACCCAGGGGGACTCAACAGAACTGAGTGAATGTGCGTTGGTTTAACACATTGATCGTGTAGTGACCTGGTACAGCAGTGGGACACTCATACACGGCCCTCCCCCCGCTGGGTGAGCACACTGGCTGGGCACTGCCACCTCACCCTGCAGGAAGGGCCGTGCACTCAGTGCTCATCCCCACTGAGAGTGGGTCTCGTTTCCACTAAACTGGGCTGGCTCTGTGGCCATGTCAACCACTGGGAGACGGCAGTGGACCCGTGTGGGTCAGCTCAGCCCCAAGACCCCAGGGTTCTGGCTTGTGCTGCTGTGATGGGAAGGAGCCCTGTGAAGTCAGCATCTCACCCAGTGGCAGCCTCAGAAGACTCAGGATTGGCAGGATGAGTCCAGTCAGCCCCCCCCATGAGTGAAAATAACATGGAGTCTTTTAAAGTCACTCAGAACTACACAGCAGGCAACCTCTGTGGTCACCGGTGACACCTTAGCTCCCACTCTGCACTGTGACGGGACTCTCACGTGCTTCCTGCCCAGCACAAGGCCTGGCCCGGAGCACCCCACCTCCCACACCTCTGTCAGGGGCCTCAGGGAGAGGAGGGACCGGGGTGTTTGCCAGGACTGCCTGAATCCCACCTCTTGGATCCCCCCCACTGGTCCCTGTGGCTCCAGGCCTGCCCCCCGCCCCTCTGGTCCTGATGAACAAAGAGGCCTCCAATTACCTTGGGCTGGGAGGCTGAACCCTGGCTCCCCGGAGGGAAGAGGAACTGTCACTGCACCTTCAGTGAGGGAGGCAGAGCAGCAGAGGGGTGCTCAGGGCAGCAGGCGGCCTACAGCCAGCTCTGCACCCCGGCAAGGGCTCTAGGACAGCATTGCCAGTGTGTGCCAGGTCCAGGTGGCTGTCACCTCCTCTCAACCCTGCCCAGCCCTGCCCACGCAGAAGCCCAAGCAGCCCCTAAGTCGGTCACCAAGCCAGGGTCACCTCCTCACACTGCCCTCCTGCCAGCCAGCAGGGCTGGGAACCCTCCCTCCTTTCTCTGTCTCCCACCCTTGGCCTCTTCAGGTCCATCTCCTCAAAACACAGCCCGTATTGTCACCCCCAGCTCAGAACCCTTCTGTGGGCCCCAAGAACGTGAGACAAAGCAGTTGTGGCCACGGGCCTAGGGCCTGAGGGCCACATGTCCAGCCAGCTTCTCAGGCTACCCTGGAACCCCTATGCACACTGCCTTCTCAGCCCTCGTCAACCTCCAAGTTCATGTCCAGACCTGGGAAGCACCTCCTTCTTCAGGAAGCCTCTCTCTGTGTCCAGCACCTTACATGTGCCTTTGCCCCAGTTGCCCCCACCACAGTGTCACAGCTGGGTCACATGTGCCCATCTGGGCCTCCAGGGACAGGACCATCCATAACATGGAGCACCCCTGCCTCCAGCCACCCACAGTGCTTGTCAGCCCCACGTGGGGGCACCAGTGCCCCAGGCTTCCCTCTCCTGGCAGTGCAGAGCCAGGCCTTGCTTCTCCTGGGAAGCCCCCTCTGCCCCTTGCCCTCCAGTCAGGGTGGGCAGGGCGGCATCCCTCCCCAGGCACCCCTGGGCACCAGGCAGGCAGTGCTTTCTAGGCCCGTTTTCTCCTTGGCTGTGGGCATGACTCCCTGGTGGGACACAAGGAGGACGCGGAGGTCTCCCCAAAACCTCCCCCAAGGAAAAGTTCTGGGAAACTGAGGACTGAGAGGGCTCCTAGGAGCGGGGTGACTGCAAGGCCCGGCTCTTCAAAGTCGCAGTCTGCCAGAAAGGTGTCCTCCGGGTCAGGAAGTCCCGGAAGGCCTTCTTGGACTCCGCGGACCTGAGTGGCTGCAGGAGGAGCACATCCTTGTCCACGTCCCTGGACACCAGCTCTGCCACCATCTGCATGATGTCCTGCAGGCAATGGCCGAGTCAGGGGTCGTGTGGGGAAGGGTGGCACAGGGCTCCGCCAGGTGAGGCCAGGGACAGGGCCCAGCCTCCCACCAGCCACGCACCCTGCCTTGGGAGGGGGTGCCCCCCGCGTCCCTCCTCTCCCGGGCGCCCAGCACTGCCAGCCGCCGGCGTTCGTCGATGCTGATGCTCCAGCGGCGGCTCGGGTGCCTGTGTTTCTGCGGCTCACACACCTGTGGGGACAGGGCAGGGTGGTGGGGACAGGGCAGGGTGGCGGGGACAGGGCAGGATGGCGGGGACAGGGCAGGGTGGCAGGGACAGGGCAGGGTGGCGGCCACGCCCGGGCCTCCGCTGCCTCTTCCCCTCCACGCAGCGAGCTCCTGCACAGCTCCCGGTGAGTCTGTGCCTGGACAGGCCTGCGGGCTGCCCATCTATCTGCCCCTCGACTTCAGTGGGAGGCTTCAGGGGTGGCTGCAGCGCCTCACAGAACCCTGGGCACATTCACCACCCAGGCCCAGGCTGGGCCAGAGATGGGTCAGCCAGCCTGTGTGTACCCCAGAAATGCTGGACTGAAAGACCACGCATCCCTCCTCCCCAAGTCCCCTCCTAGGTGACATGGGGGGATACTGCTCATGAATGCACAAGGAGAAAAGGGCAAGTGCCAGTGAGGAGAGCCACCAGTGCTGGGCAGGAGACAGAAGGTGGTGACCAGTAAGCAGCTGGAAAAGGCCAGGGCAGACCTGCAGGGAGAGGCCGGACTCAGTGGGCTGGCTGCCCCTGGCGGGTGGAGGTGGGCATCATCCAATCTTCTGGAAGGTAAATGAATAAAACAGTCCAGCAGTCCCCCTTACTCAAAAAAATCAAACCGAGAACCACCACATGACCAGCAGTTCTGCTGGTGGGCATATATCCGTGGAATTAAGAGCAGGGACCTGGACAGGTGTGTGCACAACCACCTCCACAGCATTATTTGCCAGAACATGGAGACCCAACACAGAGACACCATGTTCCATGAACCTGACCTCCCAAGGGAGTCTGAGGCAGAAGGATCATGAAAGGGCTGCTTCTGGTGATGAAAAGGCATGGGTTTGCATGATCTCACTACAGGAGGCCCCCAGAACCGTCCTGGGAAAGGAAGCTGCTGCCTGGGAGTTTCCTAGGAGGCCTAGAGATCTGCAGGACCGCGGAGTGGACATCCTTAACATTGCTGGACTGTGTACCTGCAATGGCTGGGGACACCCACGGGTCCGGGTGTGCTCAGCAAGCACGAGGTCCTGGGGTCAATCAGACCAAAACAGTGATGCCGGGCTCAGTGGTGCACCCTGTAATTCCAGTAACTGAGGCAGGAGGCTCATGAGTTCAAGGCCAGCCTCAGCAACTTCAAGAGGCCTTAAGCAACTGAGGGAGACCCTGCCTCAAAATAAAAAATAGAAAGGGCTGTGGATGTGGCTCAGTGGTTAAGCATCTGGGTTCAATTCCCAGTACCACCCCCCCAAAAAAAAAGAAGGAGTTGAGAGAGAGAGACAAGAACCCAGCTCAATCTTGCCAAGGTGAGCCCGCCATGGATGAAGCCCACCGAGCACAGCAACACCCGCACACGCTCTGCTGTGGGAAGCAGGCCGCACTCCCAGGGTAGGGAAACTCGGAGACAGAGCACAGGAACCGGCAAGCGCCGTCCTGGGAAGCAGATGCTCCATGAGCAAGGGCAGGAGGGCGTGGAGAAGGGCCCCTCAAGGGTGGGCTCCTCCCAGTGGGACTCTCCGTGGGAGGGAGTTGGGGGTTCCTCTTTGCTTTTGTGTTGGTGCTAGGGCCTGGACCTCGGGGCACTTTACCACTGAGCGCCATCCCTGCCTTTTTTTTTTTTTTTTTTTTTTTTTTTTGAGATGGGGTGTCGCTGAATTGTGGGCTGACCTGGTACTTGCGATCCTTCTGCCTCAGCCTCCTGAGCAGGGCTGGGATCACAGGCCTGCCCCTGCATCTGGCTGTTGCCTCTGTTCTTAACCCTCTCTCTGTGGTGGAACTGCACCCCTTCCCTTCGACATGTGGTCTCAGGGCTTCCATGGATCCCTCTTCCTGCCCTGCCGATGCTCCTCCCACATAGGGCATACACCCAAAGTGTGCTTGTGTGAAACGGGCTGCCTCCTGGGTTTCTGCCAGGAGCCAGAGGGCAGCAGGCCCTGGGAGGATCACCAAGAGGGGAATGCAGAAGACATATGACTCTGCTGTTCCCAGGCAAGTTCATTGTGCATCACTAGAATAATGGAGCTGCTTATTACAGAGCATCATTACAGCAAACGCTGACTGATACAGGACTGAAAACAAGGAACAAACTAAGGTTAAGCAGAGTAAAGAAAATGAGGAAGTTGGAGAACCATTTCTGTTGGGTCAATATCCAACTAACAAACCTTGAAGACAGAGTCAGAAAGTAAATCACACACACACACAGACATGTACACACATGCTTTTCCCAGAAAATGAAGAAAAGGCCCCAGACAAGGAACGCACCCAGAGCAGTGAAAAGAAATCACCTCACCAGAGTACGCTCCGGAACACTGGCAAGAGAAGGAAACCTGAAAAGCTTTCAGGGAACGCAGCACAGGGCTGGGATCACAGCCCGTGGAGCACTGTCTACTGTGTTTCAGGCCCTGGGTTTGATCCCCATCACAAAACAAAAACAAACAGGGCACAGAGACTCACAAGTCCAAAGGTTCAGGGCATCACACAGTGGCCCTAGAAACCAGAGGTGATGGGACGATTCCTTGAGTCTGCAGGAAATTCTCTCCCGCCAAGCACTCCACCAACCAAAGCAACTCCCATGTGGAGCCCAATAAAGAACTTTTCACAGCTTTAGAGGGATGTCTCAAAGCCTTCAGCATGCTGTGAGCCCTGCTGGAAGAAGCTGCTGGGTGCAGGCTCTGGGAGTAAACAGCTAACAGAAGGACCCAGGGGCCAGGAAAAGGGCAGACAGACAGTGGACAGCCAGGGCCTGGGGAGGGCCACTGTCAAGCCACCGGGAGCCCGCCCCCCACAAGATGCACGCCCTCTGTGCGAGGACCCGCAGAGATGTGCTGTGAATTTGGGAAGAACTGATAATCAGTGCACAGAAAAAAAAAAAAGAGCAAGTGGGGGCAAGAGGGGAGGAAGAGGGGAGACAGGTGTCACCTCCAAGGAGAAACAAGAAGGGTGGGATGGCACTCACCCCACTACAGGGCCAGTGCTGGCAGTTGACAGGCGTGATCTGAGAGCTGAGGGCAGAGAAGCGTGGTGGTGGGAGCTGGCAGTTTAGGCCTTAGTGTCTCTGGCAGGAAAGCCACAGAACTAGAGTTGAGAACTGGAAGAGCAGCAGCCTGGTGCCAGCTTATAGGCCAGAGTGAGGCATGGCCAGGGGCTGCTGCTCTGGAGGTGCACACGAGTGTTCCAAAGTCACCTACACGCTGGAGATGTAAGTGCTAACCAGAGCGATCAGACAGACGGGAGAATGTGCTCAGAGCCCTTGGACCAGACAACTCACACATTTGCCAGATGCAGGGAATGTGCACAAAGTTGGTCATGATGCAGGCCACAAGCAAACAGATCCTCCCACGCACACCAGATGCCCACAACAATTCTGTGACTACAGCACACTGCAATTAATTAAAAATTACTAATAAGCCAGGCACAGTGGTGCATGTCTACAATCCCAGTGACTTGGGAGGCTGAGGCAGGAGGATGCCAAGTCAAGGCCAACCTGGACAAGTTAGAGAGACCCTGTCTCAAAATAAAAAATTAAAAGGGCTGGAGGGTTAGCTCAGCGGTAGAGTGCCCTGGGTTCAATCTCTAGTACTGTCAAAGAACAAACACACACCACTCCTGTTGACATAGACATTCCAAAATACCCTTCTAATTGGCCCCAGAGTGAAAAAGAAAATCAAGGCTGAGATGCAAATTTATTAGAAATGAAGAACAAAAGCCAGGCGCAGTGGCACACGCCTGTAATCCCAGTGGCTCAGAAGGCTGAGGCAGGAGGATCGCGAGTTCAAAGCCAGCCTGAGCAACTTAGTGAGGCCCTTAGCAACTCAGTGAGACCCTGTCTCTAAATAAAATACAAAATAGGGCTGGGGATGTGGCTCAGTGTGGAGTGCCCTGAGTTCAATCCCCAGTACCAAAAAAAAAGAAAAAAAAGAAAGAAAGAAAGAAATGAAGAACAAGAAAACAGAGGAAGACACAGAACCCATGAAGGGTGGCCCAAGATGTCCCCTGAGGACACTCTACAGCTTTGAATGCATTGTTAGAAAAAAGTCCACCAATGACCAAGCTGGTCATTTGAGAATCTAGAAAAAAAAAATTTACTGAAAGTTTAAAGATGGAATTAGGGTATATTAGTGAATAAGTTTAATGAAAAAATAGTGGACAATAAACACAAATGATTTCTTTGAAAAGCTAAAAGAACAATTTCTCTTCTCCCACATGCTCACCAATTCCATGTGTATCTGTCTTTTCATTTCTGCCAACTTTTTCAGGTTCAGTGTACATTTAGTTCCTTCTTTGGGAACTTCAAGTTCATCATAGGTTTCACCCACTTTCCTGTTTGGTTCTGGTTTACTTTTGGGGGGACGCTGCAGGGCTGGGAATGGAACCTCCCCTGAGCAGAACCGCACAGGCACTCTGGGATGCCCCCGTCTGCACCACGGGGTCTGTCCTCACCACCACGTGAACCGAGGTGCAGACCTGGGGCTGTCTGAGCCCAGGGGTGCTCAACCACTGAGCAAGGCCAGTGGTCCACACTGAGCCGTGCCCCAAGCCTCACAGTCTTCTGATAGCTGCTGGTAGACACTGCACTGCTACAAGGATGACAAGAATCTCCTTCCAGACTGTCATCTGACATTTTATGTCCTCGATGGTGCCATATTTAAAAATCTGCCAGGCTCCTCCTCCAAGGGCTGTGTGCTTGGCTCTCAGTGCTCTGGTGCTGCTGTGCTTTGGACTTAGTGCTGTGCTTCGTGAGAAGTGGGGGTGCCCTCTACCATGTTTGAGGGGGATGCCAGTCATCCCAATACCACTAATTTAAAAGTCCATTTGCTGCTGCTGTGAAATTCCACACAGAAATTAAACCCCCAGATTCATGCATGGGTCACTTTTTCTTTGTTGGGTACTAGGGACGGAACCCAGGGCCTTGCACATACTAGGCAAGTGCTCTGCAACGGAGCCACCCCCAGCCCACAGGGTCACTTTGTGACCCATTTGTCCTAGACTGTAATGTATTTGCCACCTTCTGCCCAACACCACAGTTTAATTGCTAGAGCTTAGAGAAGGAAAGGACTTGTTTTTGTTTTTCAAAACCGTTCTTTTTTTTGGATGTTGATAGGCCTTTATTCATTCATTGATTCTTTAATGTTTTTTGGTTGCTGTTGTAGGTGGACACAATACCTTCCTTTACTTTACTTACTTTTATGCGGTGCTGAGGATCGAACCCTGTGCCCCCGCGTGCGTGGCAAACTCTCCACCACTGAGCCCCAGCCCAGCTCTACTTTTCAAAACTGTTGCGCAGGCCGGGCGCAGTGGCCACGCCTGTAATCCCAGCGACTCGGGAGGCTGAGGCAGGAGGATGGCGAGTTCAAAGCCAGCATCCACAAATGCAAGGTGCTAAGCACGTTAGTGAGACCCTGTCTCTAGATAAAACACAAATAGGACTGGGGATGTGGCTCAGTGGCCGAGTGTCCCTGAGTTCAATCCCAAGTATATCCCCCCCCAAAAAAAAACATTGCACCGTTTCTTTCTTTATAAATTTTCTTAAATACCTTCAATTTGTTTATTTAGTTTTTTTATGTGGTGCTGGGAATCTAATCCAGTGCCTCACACATGCTAGGCAAGTGCTCTACCACGAGCCCCAGCCCCGCCCCTAAAGTAATTTTTTTTTTTTTTGTTTTTTGTGTGGTGCTGGGGATTGAACACAGGGCCTTGTGATTGCAAGGCAGGCACTCTACCAACTGAGCTACATCCCCAGCCCCTAAAGTAAAGTTTTTAAACATATTTATTTTTAAAAATCACATCTTAATGAAAATATTGCCAGTATTTCTTTTCCATGTTTTTGAACTCTGAATAAACAGAGCCACACTGCATGGATGACGCTGTCAGTTGCTTCTTTCACTCAGAACATGCCCATCAGCAGTGCTCCTCGGGCCCTGCGTGCAGCACTGGCACAGATTTGCTGAGGTCGACAGGAAGCGTGCTGTGGGCTGCAGGCACCTACAGCCCGTCCACCACCTGGGCGGAAGACTCCCGTTCCACTCCACGCACTCACATGAGCCGCGCCGGCTCTGGTCACTTCCAATCCCCACTTCCTTTTGCTGAATTAAATGACACATTATTAACCGTCTCTGCTCTCTTGTCCTGGGCGTCCTCCTGGGTCCTCTCTGCGCCCACGCATGTCCTTCTGTCCCATCCTCCCTTCCCCTGTGGGGACATGGTTCTCTCTGCTCTTTGGTGCCGTCAGGTGTGCATGCAAATCAAAGTCCAGTGTTCCCAAGTGGCAGGGGAGCAGAGGCTGGAAGGGGCTGAGACTGACACCCTGCCGCCGTACCCACTGCTGCTCACTCCAACGTCTCCGAAGACCTCTCTCTTTTCCACCCTCATTCCCTGTCTACTTCACATCTTCTGAAATCACTTTCTTGCTCTTTGAGGTCTGCCCTCAGAATTGATACAAGAGTCTGTGGGGAACAAATTCTTTTTTGCTTCTCATTTTCATTATTTTATTTATTCTGTGGTGCTGGTGACTGGATCCAGGCCCTCGAGCATGCCAGTCAACACTCTACCACTGAGTTAAGTCCCAGCCCTTTATCTGGTGGTACTGGGAACCTAACCTAGGAGTGCTCTACCACTGAGCCACACCCCCAGCTATTTATTTATTTATTTTTTGATACAGGGTCTCCCCAAATTGCTGGCGCTGGCCTTGAACTTGAGATCTGCCTGCCTCAATCTCCTGAGTCACTGGGATCACGTGTATGGGAAATGTCCCGCACTTATCATCTGAAGTCAAAGGATAACTTTCGCCTTTTCTGAAGAAGATACTATGTCAGGCACGGAACTGAAGGCTGCCATTATTTTCCCTAGGCCTACACATGGTACCTTCTCTGTAACAAGCTTCCACAGCTTTTTTGTAAGTCCCACTGTATGGCCCAGGCTGGCCTCAGACTCTCAATCCTCTTGAGTGGTTCAGGTTACAGATTCTATGGCTGCTGGTGAGAAGGCAGCTGTCAAGTCTCTTTGCTCCTTCAAAGAGCCTCTGCCTTCCCCCTCTGCCTGCCTCCTAGAGACCTGTCTCTGGAGCCTGCGGTTCCACATGACAGCTCCTGGCTTATAGTCCCTTGACTTATGCTGTTGGGCTTTCCTGGGCCTTCAAGGATACAGTCTGATCATCACCTGGGACGACCAACCTCCAGAGCACATTCAAGGACTTGCACCCAGGGTTAGCCTTGTACTGCCCCTCCCAGGTTCAGGAGGGATGACCAGCGTAACCAAGAGACGCTGCAGAGATGGTGGAGTGTGACTTCCAAGCTCACCTGCAGTGGCCACAGCCCCTTCCACCGTGCTCTCCGTGTGCACTCACTTTGGGGGAAGCGGCCACTGTGCTGAGAAGATACACAGCCCGCCGTGTGGAGATCCATGTGGTCAGGATCTGCGGCCTCTGCCAACAACCAGCCCTGACCAAGTGAGGGAGCGCTGTGGACACAACCTTAGTCCAGCTCTCAGATGGCCTCTAGCTCAGACTGACATCTTGACCACAACCTCCTGAGAGACCAAACCAAGGCCACCCAGCTAAGCAGCTCCCAAATTCCTGGCCTACAGAAGCCAAGGCAAAGTATTTATTGTCTTAAGCTGCTAAGTTTTGGGGTTACTTTGGTATTCAAGAATGTATAACTAATATACTACCAAAACACTATGTGCACCTAGAGTAAAATTTTCAAGATTCATGAAATTTTGTCTGTCTGTCTATCCCAGGGATGGTACCCAGGGATACTTAACCACTGAGTTACACCCCCAGTTCTCTTTATTTTTCAAGACAAGGTCTCACTAAGTTTCTGAGCCTGGCCCTGAATTTGTGATCCTTCTGCCGCAGCCTCATGAGCTGCTGGGATTACAGGTGTGAGACACAGTGCCCAGAATGAAGTTTGTTTTTTTGAACAACTGGGATTGCATTGAATCATTTTTCTTGCAACTTGGTAGGTTTAAACCTTAAATATGGAGCCAGGCATGGTGGCACCCACCCATAATCCCAGCATTTAGGAGGCTGAGGCAGGAGGGTCACTGGCCAGCCTGGGCAACTTAGTGAGACCCTGTCTCAAAATATAAAAGGGCTCAGGGTGTAGCTCACTGGTAGCCCTCCCGTCCCCAGGGCTGCACACATGCACACAGTAAGATCAGAACCTGGAGGTGCTCCTGTGTTGAGTGTGTCCCACCGGCTGTCTGTTCTGTTTGGTGTCACTCAGTGCTTCCGGCGGAAGTCTGAAGCCAGGACTGACAGCTCCACTGTCAGCGTGGGCAGGAGTCTTCCCATCCATTTTCTGGCTGTTTTTTCAGGGTATTGAAACTAGGTTTCCATCCTTTAGGCTACTCAAACCCCCTTCCCCCTTTTTTGTTCAGGAGTATGTAGCTGTTAATTGGCTGGGGGGCGTTTCTAGGTAGGCGACACATTGTTTCCATAGTGGCTATTTCAACTTTCCTACCCTTCCATTCCTTGAGTATGGACACCGTTCCCATCTGCTGGTGGAAGCTGTTCTGCCTTTCTGTGCTTCTGTGGCCAGTTTGCAGAGCTGAAGGAGGGGCAGGTGTTCAGCACTTTAAGTGCAACACACTAATTGTGCAATGCCCCTGTCCAAGGATGCAGTCTCTCGCCAACTTCAGGGCTCTGTGATTCTTTGGGGGTGTTTAAAAGTTACGCTCAGGAAGGTTGTGTAAGGGCTGACATTGTGGCTCTGTGGCAGAGCACTTCTCTAGCATGTGTGAGGCACTGGGTTCAATTCTTTTTTTTTTTTTTTTTCCACTGGGTTCAATTCTCAGCACCACATATAAACAAATAAAATAAAGGTCCATTGACAAAAAAAATTTTTTTAAAAAGGAGGTTGTGAACAGTTCCTAAATTTATTCCCAGTACCACTGTAAGCGGGCGGCTTTTGCATGTCATCTTCTTGGGCCTGCTATTGTATCTATCAAGGCTACTGACTTCTATAAACTCTCCTGCTGCATGGACTCCAGCCAATGCTGCTAGACTGACCGGGAAACGGCTTCAGGGCTGACTTCACATGTCCAGTGCTCCATGGCTGGTCTCTCAACTCCAGGGGAGGAAAGGCAGCAATGGCATGTGTGCAGAGGGAGGGGTCCTGCTTCTGCTGCCTCCCTCACCTGCACAACCCACCCACGGGGAACCCTGATGCCTCCTAAGGATGACCACCCCACCCTGTTCCCATCCTTACAGCACTGTCACCCCATTCCTACCCGCTCCACCCCTTCAACCAGCTGTCACTGAGCATACGCGCTGCAGCTGGAGTTTCACCCACTGGTCTAGGCTGGTGGTCTGCAGACCCTCTGCCAGGGAGGCCTCCTTGGGCCTGACCTCAGCCCAAGGCTGCTGTCTGTGAACGTGTTCTGGCTCCATGCATGGCACTGGGGGCTGCGTCAGGCACAGCAGAGGCAGTGGCAGAGGCCCAGGCGCTGGGAAAAGGGAGGGATGAAGGATTTAAGTTAGCCAGGTCAGGGCTCCCTGGGAGGTGACACCAATTACAGGGAGATCTGGAAGAAAAACATTCCACATCCAGGGTACAAAGTTAGAGAGAGGAGTCTGGGTGCCTCTTAGGGCCATGGCCAGCAGCAAGGGAGGGATAAAGGAACCCTGGAAGGGACCTTGGTGTGGCAGACACTGCAGCCACTCCCTGCAGTATGTGGACCCAAAGTCTCCTCCCGTCCCTGCCTCTTCTGCCACAGGGTCCTGCGGTTCTTACCTAGGCTTGCAGGACGGGAGCACACACCCACCCCTCCTGCGTGCCTACTAATGAGACTGCCTGTCAGAAGATTGGGACACACGTAGGGGCCTGGAAGAAGTGCCCAGGAGGGCACAGGGCAGCCATGCAAGCAGCTCAGACCTGCTGACTTCCCACTGTCTTTGACCTTAATGAACACATTGCTGGACACACAAGAACCCAAACGCACGACTTAAGGCTCCCTGCACTGACAGCAGGACCAGCACCTGGCCGCTGAGAGACCCTTGAGCGCCTATCTTACAGAAGCAGGAGCCCGTCTGGCCTGGCTTTGAACCTCCCCTAAGCAGAACCACACAGACATTCTGGATTCCTCTGCCCAGAGAATGCCCACGGATCTGCACAGCTGTGTGAACCAAGCACATCCCTGCCCCGAGACCTTTTTCTCTCTCCAATTCAAGACACTCTCTTGACCAGGAGTGAGTGGCACCAGACATCTTCCTGACCTTGGGTGGCTCTCCACTCTGCCCAGCATAGGGAAGCAAAAGGTACAGGGTGGTGGGAGACAGCATACTTCCCCTCTGTCTCCACTCAGGCCCCTGCGGTGCTAATGGCTCCTTCTTCATGCATCCCCTGCCTGGTTCCCTCCCCAACCAGCCCACCCAAAGTCTGGGTTTCCAGAAGGGGCCTCCCTCTACTTACCCAGTCCTGTGTTTGCAAGTCCTGCTGGTCACTGCTCTGGGCACCTGGCTGGCCCCTGGCTACAGTCGGGCCCCCTGGGGGAGAGGGCTGCCTGTGCTGTGCCCACAGCTGCCTGCTGTCCATCTTGACCCTCAGCAGACTGTGGGTCTTCACCTCTGAGGCTCTAGGGGAAGGAGCAGGATTGGGTGGGACAGGGCCCCCAAGGCTCCCAGGGCCCCTCCGTCAATGGCTGCATGTTAGGCTGTGCTAGGGCCACCTGCCAGCCACTGACCAGACTGTTGCCTGATGGCTGGCCCCTGTGCTGCTCATTACTCCTGTGGCCACTGCTGTCCACGTCAGCATTCCAGTGGGAAGCCTCCCGCCGTCGCACCGTCTCCTGTCTACAGTCCTGGTTCCTAGCACCAACGCTGGCCAAACTTGCTCCTGTGACCTCGGCTCCACGTTCACACACACCCACAGCCCAGGCCTCAGTCCCCACCCTCTGGGGGTCTGCCCTGAGAGGGAGGGACACTGGAGGGCAGGACCCAGGTGGGGAGGGAACAAGACACGATGGAGAGGGAATAGGCACAGTGGGGTAAAAGCAGGAACAACCCGGGAAGACCGGGCACGGGCACGGTAAGGTTCCGAGGTGGGACACGGGGGTCCTGGAAGGGAGGGGGATATAGAGAGGTTCGGTGGGGTCCTGTGGGGGCGGGGTCCTGCGGGGTCTGAGAGGCTCTGAGGGGTCACAGAAAGGGAGGGCGGGGTCCTAGGCTCCGCGGGATCCTGTGGGGGCGGGGCTGGCTCTGTGAGGTCGGGGCTGGCAGTGCGGGGTCACGGAGCGGCTCTGCGGGGTCCTGTGGGGGCGGGGCTGGCTGCGCGGGGTCACGGAGCGGCTCTGCGGGGTCCTGTGGGGGCGGGGCGCACACACGGCGGTTCTGCGGCCGTAGGGACGGACTCTCTCCCCGGAACTTCCGCTCGCAGGCCCCGCCCCGTGGGCTGCGCATGCGGCCCGCCGCGCATGCGCCAGCCGGCCCAGGGCTCGGCTGCTCCTGCGGTTGTCGCGTCCCTTGTTCGCAGAGAGGAATCACGCAATTGGGCGGCCGGAGTGCCCTCAGTTTATTAGTGTCGCTTCAGCACCTTAAAGTCGTCCACATGGTCACATGGGACAGGTTAGCATTTGCTCCTCGAAAAGCTATTTACATTAATTTTGCTTCCCATTAAAAAGGAAACGAGCAACACGAACACTCTAGGAATCAGTCACAATGAACAGAACGGGATCTGTAGAAACCCGCGGCGACGCCCAGTCCCCGCCCCGCTGGCCCCACCAGGACCACAGGCCGGGGAGGGTTGGGAGCCTGTAGAGTGGGGCGGCCGTTTTCATGAGGCAGTCGTTTCTGGACGCAGACCAGAGACGGCCAGGTCTTCCATCCAGGGTGAGAACTGCACGGCAAGGCCGCCAACCCTGCAGAGAGGCCCCCCACCTCGCATCTAGCCCTGACCCAGGTGCTGACCGAGGACCCTGGTCTGCATGCCCAGATGAAACAGTGGCAAGGTGACCAACCTGGAGAGGGGTCAGGTCCCCACCTTCAGGGATAAAGGTGGAGACTTTATCCGCCCAGGAGCCTGACAGTGACTAGTGGCTTAACCTTGGAGACTGGTGGGGCTGAGAAACCCCTTGGGGTGCACTTGGGGTGAGGCCTGAGGACCGCCCACTTCTCACACACTCTGCACTGCCCTCATGGCCGCACCAGCTGATGGTGGACTTGGCCTCTGGTGGTCTTTCAAGGGGACAGTGCTTTTCCTTGAATCCTCATAACAGCTCCATGAGGTAGGCAGGGGAAATGTCACCATCCTCTTTAACCAAATGGGAAACTGAGGCAGGCAGTGCATGCAGTCCAGGTCTCCATGTGTTCCTTCCTGGCACAGGGCTTACATGGGGGTGGTCACATGGGTGCTGGACCCGGGGCCAGCTGCTGAACAGGTTCTGCCCTGCTAGGTGGAGCCTCAGAGCCACATGGGGAAGAGTACCCAGGGGAGGTTTTCCCCAGGGAATGGCTGCCCACAGCCAGGCGCACTGCACAGCCTGTGGTCTCAAGGACAGAAAGTTGTCATCTCTTTTCTCCCAAGAGTGACCTTTGGGAAGAATTTGGATGGGCATTTGAAGGGAGAGCCCTGGGTACTTCAGCAGGGTATCTCTGGGCAGTCCCCTGCAGGGCATTCTGCTCACAGGCACCACTGCGCCACATACCCAGGGGACTGGGGCCAAACAGGTCCTGTCACTAGCCCCATGGCCCTTATTCTGTTCAGCCCCCTGGAGAGGGGCAGGTGAACAGGTAGATCACAGGTAAGAGAAATAGGCCATTCTCACCCCAAAGAAGGTGGGTCCTGCATTTGGCACTGTTTTCTGAACAGAGCCTTGTGCAGCTCTTGTTCTTGGGGCACCAGTGTCCCTAGGAAGGCCACAGCTTCCAAGGGGAGGGCATAGGTGGGCTCTTCCTGTGCAGCCTGCAGGGTTCAGGCTTCTCAGAAGCGAGGCTGAGGCAGTCTGTGAGCCCCTCCCTGTTGGTCTGTGGAGCAGGTAGTCAGATGGGTGACCCTGATTGCTCAGCACACCACTGTCCTGCTACAAGGGAAGGCAGAAAGCAGGGCTGCACCCAGGATGAGACCCAAACACAAGGTGCTGCTGCGAGGAGCATGGCCTGGAGGGTGCCTGACCCGCAGTGACCTGTGATCAGGCTGGCCTGCCAGAGCCTGCAATGGCCACACTGTTGCTGCAGGTACCACACACACCTGGTTGCCTATCCCTCAGTCCACCATGATCCTGAATCCTTACGCAGATACCCACATGGCCAGATCTGGATGCACTAGGCCAGCAGGCAGGGTAGGGGTGGGAGGGTGTGGCACAGCAGGCTAGTGCCTGGGCACTTGGCTTCAGTCTTAGACCAACCCCAGCCACAGCTTACCATTTCCCAGGCTGGACACTAGGACATTTGCAGAGACCAAGGCTCAGTCTGGGACAGCACAACATGTAGAAGCCTAGCAGTATCTCAGGAATAGCTGAGGGACCAGAAAGGGTGAGGGGTGGGCAGGACCTGTGGCTCTGCAGAGCCCCAAGGGGACTTCATGAGAGCAACACCTGTTTGGCAGCTATGTCGTGATGTGTATTTGAGAGCATCAGCATTAGAAAGACCTGCTACTATAAAATCTCCCCACGAGGCTGGAGTTTATTGGGAGCTATGCGTGGGTAGTGCTGGAGCCTGAGCATGCCTGTGGCCCCTGGTCACCACGCTCCAAGGCCTGTGCCTGCCCTGGGCTTCCTGAGGAAGCGGAGTCCTGTCTTCCAGGAAGGAGGACATGAAGGCAAGAACCCTTCTTGTTTGTGGGCTCTGGGTGGCTCCTGAGCCCTGCATGCTGCCCTCTCCTCCCCAGCCTCCCCACCCCAGCCGGACATTCTGGTTAATAAGCACGGCAGTTACTTGGTGCCCAGCAAGGAGCTGCCCCTTAGTTTTCAGGCTGTGAGCACATTCGTGCTTAAGATGGTTTGCATTTTTGACAGTCCGTCTCTGTAGTAAACTGAAATGTTAACAGAAATGCAGCTGCCCCTCCTGCAGTGGCTGCCATGGGCAGCAGTTAGGCCCCTCCAGTGTCCCACACCACCCCCTTGGTGGGCAGGGCTAGAAGGTGGCCTTGGAGTGTCCAAAGATGCAGATGGGGAAGTGCTTCACATGGGAGGACCACTGAGCAGCCAGCTGGAAGAACTTGACGTCGCTGCACTCCACGCCATCGATGAGGACTGCGAGAGAGGGCTGCCTGATCACCTGCCCACCTGGCCTGCCCACCCCCTGGCAGGGCAGTCACCCAAGAAGGTGGGCTGCTGGCCAGGGTGCAGGACCAGGATCCCAAAGCTGGAGGCACCAACACCCCCAGGAGCCCCTTTGCCAGGCCCTTTCTGCTGCCTACCCTCCAAGGACACAGTGCCTCTGGGGGCCTCTGAGGAAAAGCCTGGCATGAGACCTCCTCCCCTTGGGTTAGGTCTGAGACTCTCTAAGCCCCATTGAAATGTCTCCACTTGGCAATCCCGATGGGAAGACCAGGCATTTCTCCACCTGGAGACCACAGAACTGTGCTTGCAGGAAAAGAAAAATCCTGAATCAAATGTTGGCAGAATACCCTCTGAGAAGCACCTTCAACTGTACAAATCAATCTTACAAGCACAGAAAGGGCTGAGAATTACTTGGAAGTGAAGAACTGTCAGGTGCACCCAAGGGCCTCATCACACACGTGGAGAGAATAGTGTGACGGGCAACTCACAGCAGAACAGCAGCAGTTCCTGTGCTGATTTAAAAAGCCACCCACAGCTGCACTGCTTGGCCTTCACGTGTGACAGACACCCAAGGGGACCTCAGGTCCCAGTGGGACCAGTCCCCCAGTCACCGCGACCCTGCCAGGGCCTGGCTTACCCCGCAGCATGTTCTGCTGGTGCTTGGCTGTGCAGATCAGGCGGCTGATGCCCTCGATGCACTGGCTTTTGGACTCCACGTCCTTGTCCTTTGTTTTCTTGGGCAAAAACATCACTGGGAGGAAAAGGGCCCTGTTGTCATCCACTGCTCCTTCTGGGCCAGGCTGACCAGAGCCGCCCTGCAGTAAGCAGGACAGGAGAGCAGTGGCCAGAGGGCTGAAGAGTCGTCGAAGGGATTGCTGGCCACAGTCCTCAGATCCCTGCTTACCTAGGATGCCCAGCTGCCTGCTGTGACCACAGACAGACACCCTCCTCCTGTCCAGGTGGCCTCCACAGGAGGCTCTGGTTGAAGCTGGCAGACCCTCGGTGCCCCCAGGCTCACTGTTATCTGAGCACATCTGGTGGACCCCACTGAAGGTCACCCCTGGGCCCCTTAGTTTATGGGCACCACGTGTGGGTGGTGCTGGGCCGCCCCCTCCCGCTGTGCAGCCCTGGGCAGCCTGCCCCACCTCACCCTTCTTGTTCTTCTCCTTGGTGACCACAGTCATGGACATGGTGGGCGTGGCTGCAGCCTCACCACTGCTGGGCAGCCTGCTGACCTGGAGGGACCGGAAAGTGCACTTGAGCGTGTTTTTGGTGGTGGGCAGGTCCTTCTTCTCGGCGTCCCTCTTCCTGTCTGTGGGCTGTGCTGTCGTCCAGTAGTCCACCTGCAGCCCCATGAGCTCAGCGCCAACTCCCTGGCTGTGAAAGGCAGAGGGAGGTGCTCACACTCAGGGCTGTGGCCTTGGTCCTGGCCACATGGCATCACTGTTGGCATAGGCGAGGAGGGTGGCCAGCACCTGTCCCGTCAGCTGGATGGCAAGACATTCTGTGGAGCTCTGCTCACGGTCCCCTGGGCACCCATACAGCCACCATGCCAGGGAAACCCACCCACTAGCTGAGAGCTCAGACCAACCACCCTGCCAAGAGGTGAGGCCCAGTTTGAGCTGGCAGTTGGAGAAGCCCAGGGAGGGTCTTCTGGAGGATCGGCAAAGTGCTAGACCCTAAGGCCTGTGTAGTGGGAGGGGCCCACCTCGCAAACTTAGCTCTGTGGGTGGGTTTGGCTCTGGAGAGACCCAGTGGCCTGGCAGGACAGCGGGTGACCTGTGTGGATGGTCCAGGAGCACGTCCCCTGCACCTCCTCCCCCAGCTACACTCTGGAAAGCCGCCCGTGCAGAGCCATGCTCGTGTACGGTGACTCCTGCCCTGGGGCACTCAGCAGAGGACAGGCACCCCCGTTCTGTGGCAGCAGGTGGCAAGTTAGGACTGGGCCTGACTCCTTCACAGAGCTCTCACAGGGCGATGCCACTCAGAACAAGTGGGACAACAGTGGTGTGCGTACCTGGGGGAGGACAGGCCTCCGCTCACCGATGGGGAGGACGGTGGGGTGGGCGAGGCCTCCTTGGCCGCAGGAGACGTGGACGTGGAGGGTGGGGTGGAAGGGAGCACGCTGGAGCCTGAGGGCGCTGCGTCGTCCGAGTCGCCTTTGGGAGGAGTCAGGCCAGGACTGAGACCTGCGGCTCTGGCCTTGTGCCTGGGGCCTCCAGACAAGGATGCAGAGAGGCAGCCAGCAGCTCCCTGGGCAGGTGGGATGGGCAAGGCAGCCTGCGAGGGAGGCCGGGAGAGCGGCCTGGTCTGCTGCGCCTGGGGCGTGGGGAGCACAGCAGCTGTGCGGAGCAGCAGGGCTGGGCTGCCCCTAAACCAGAGGGAGGCCCCCCCCCCCCCGGGCGCAGGGCCGCCGGGACTGGGGCCCTGTTCACTCACGCAGGCCTCAGGGGAGGGGTACCTGACGTGGCGGAGGACGGCTCCACGATCCCAACCTTCACAACCTGCAACCAGAAGGGCGGGCTGGAGAGCCGGCAGTCACCCGTCACTGCTGGCCTGCTCTGCCCAGGAGCTGGTGGAGGTGCCAGTGAAGGGGAGGACCTGGACCTGGACGGGCCGTGCCCTAGGCCTGCGCTGCCCACGGTGGCTGCCAGCCACGTGATGCTGTCAGTTTAGGGTGAATTACAATATTTAGTTCAGGGCCTTGCTAAATTATGGTGACAAGGCAAATGCCCAAGAGCACAGAGCACTCTTCTCACCACAGGAAGGCCCCTGGGTGGGGGGTCTGGACGAGTTCCACTCCTCACAGGGGGCAGATCCACCCAGACCTTCCCTGGCCTGGGAGGGCACCTGACATGCCATGCAGGCACCTCAGCCAGGCAGGGCCACCCCAGGGAGAAAAGGTGGCAGTGCGACTTGGGGCTGGGAAGCACGGCACCCCTCAGGCCTCTGCAGAGGCAGGAGCATCAGCCTGCAGATGCACGGCCACGAGGCCTGGCCAGGAGGTGCCCTAGGCCTCAGCACTTCTCTTGGCCACTGGGTTGGTGCCATCTGACCCCTTGCTGATGCTCAGGACAGGCTGAGAACCGGACACTGGTCCTAACTACAACAGGGTCTCTGCTTCTTCACATCCGCTGGGGGAACCAACAACCCCTAGGCCCTCTCCCCTTCAAACACACAAGGACACAGTGCACTTTTAAGGCATCCCTGGGCTCACATGCTGAAGAAGGTTCTAGAACACACAAATTAATGTGAAAGAAAGGTATTCTGGCAGGCCACCACTCCCTGCAGGTGTAACTGGCAGTACTCACCCCAACAAAGGGGATGAACCTCTGGGAGGACTCTTCGTCAGGGCTGTGAGCAAGACAGACAGATGGTTATGCTCCCTTGGCACGGCCCTGCCCCAGGCCCAGCCACCATCCCCAACCCCACCAGCCAGTGCTTAGGTCCCTCCCGGCAGACTGGCACGTGGGCAAGGTGAGCAGAGCTCTGCACTCTGGCAGGAAGCCAGCCACGCCCTGCAGCTGGGGAGGAGGGTCAGAGAGCAGGACTTCAGGGGATGCGCTCTTCCGTCCAGGGGCCTGAGGCACGGCCCCAGCTCAGCCGGTTCCCTGTGCAGTGGGAGCTTCACGTGTCCTGTGGACCCCAGAGCATCAGGGGACAGCTTGGGCTTTCTCCAGTACCCAGCGGCTGCCCCAAGCAGGCCACAGTGTCAGCAGGCCACGCCTCTGGCCCCAGTGCCAGTGTGGATGGCAGTTCTCACACCCACGCAAAGCCCCAGGGCTCCCCAAGGAGCTGAATGCCCAGCACTAGGGAGAGGGGGCCTGACTCGGCTTGTCAGCACCTGGCAGACCTAGAGCCTGTCCTGGTGTCGGCCACTGACAGTCCAGGCAGGCACCACAGCAATGGAACTGTCTCTTCCCACACACGCCCCGCCAGAGCTGGTCGTGTGGCTCGTCTCCTCAGAGGGTCCCTGCCCCCTGGTCCCCAGGGACCTGACGAGCTTTCCCGGGGTGAGGCCAGCATGGAGCCACAGTTCTACTGGCAGCAGGCCTCTGGGCAGGTCCACCGGGCAGGGCTGGGCCAGTCTCCTCCGCATCCTTCCTGTCCACCCACCCTTGCAGCTCTCTGGGCTGCATTCAGGGAGCAGAGGTGCCCCCTGCCCCAAGTGTGTCTTCCACTGGGGCCATCTCTGGCTGGGTCTTCCAGCTCCATTTTATCTGTGTCCTTTCACCAAACTGGAATTGGATGCCAGCACTGTCCTCCCAGATGGAGACTGCATGTGCGCATGGTGCCAGGAAGTGGACCAGCACTGGGGGTGGGTGAGGGAAGGGTCTCCCCGGATTTCAGGGAACCAAACAACTGTTCAGGCTGATAGGGAGTCTTGAGGGACAGCCCTGGAGCAGAGAGAAGCCTCTGCAAGAAGAGGCTTGGGGAGGGCATGCGTCCATTAGCTGCCTGCCCTGAGCACGGGCTCCTAGGTACAACAGCCCATCTCCCCAGAGCCCAAGGCAGGCAGAGGCGGTTCCTGGCACACCCCAGAGGGTGCTCACAAGGTGGACCAGCCCAGAACATACAACTGGGGCACTGCCAATGCAGACTGGTCTGAGCAGGAGTGCCCCCACCCAGGCATTCCACTCCCATCTGTAGACCCACCCTCCCTCTCCCCAGAGAAGACCAAGATGCCTTGGAAGAAAACACCTCCAGGTGTTCCCAACCTTCCTTCCCTTCTAAGGAGAAGTGCTGAAAGAGAACCTCCCCCGTTCATTTCTAACAATAAATGGGCTACATCTTTGGCCACAGCCTGCTTCTGCCCCATGCAATGCAGGGCGTGTCCTGTTCCCGTGCCCATGCTGCCCCTGTCCACCTCGGCATGAGCTCCTGGGGTGGCTATCCACATGGGGGTCCCACCTGATCTCTGGGGCAGGTCTGTGCTTGGAAATCTTGGTCATACCCAAGTCCTTCTGGGCACAGGAGGCTGCAGAACCCAGGTGGGTGGTGTGGTCCCCAGTGCATGGAAAGGCTCCCACCCACGACTCCCAGGGCTTCCCACCCACCTCAGGGCCCCCAGGTCTGTGGCAGAGTGGCCTCTGAGCCACAGCTCACAAGGGCCATGTGTGCCCAAAACACAGGAGATGGCGCGACATAGGGAAGCTGCCAGAACTCAAAGCCAAGCTGCATCCTGGGCCATGCAGACAACACCAGCACAGGCAGGACAGGGTGACACCGGCTCGCCACTGAGGCACCCCAGGCCTCGGTCAGAGGGGCTGCCAGCACCGCAGCACCTCAGCACATCTGTGCTCCTGAGGGACAGTGTGGTCAGCAGTGCAAAGCCCACACATCTGGTCTGGCTCTTGAGACCTGCCACTGTGCAGAGGGCCAGCACCTCAGGCCTGAAGGCCCCCTTCACCTCCACCTGCTGATGGGCAGGCTGGGGCCTGTGGCCACCCTGCTCTGACCGCAGGGCCCACCAAGGGGATGACTCCTGTTCCTGGCCAACCAGCCACACTGTATAGGGCATGGGGTAGGCAGGCGCCACGCTGGGAAGCTGGGCGGGGCTGGAGCGACTGGCAGGAGTCTGGGCTTCTCTGACTGTGCTGTACCTGGTACCCACCCCACCTGGGGTACCGGTGCCACCCACCCCACCTGGGGTACCGGTGCCACCACTGTGTCACAGGCAGGAAGCAGGGGGCACAGAGTGGGTGTGGGTTTTGGTCTCTAAAGCCTGGTTTTGCCGTTCAGATGAGCCAATCCCAGGAGAGAGAAGAAGCTGCGACTGGGCAAGAGCATGCTGTGGGCTCTGCCTGCAGGCGCAGGCTCAGGGAGGCTGAGGCAGCTGGTCTTCTCCAGCACTGGGCTTGTTTAGCAGGGCTGAAGGGGATGCCTAGAGCCCTCCTGTGCATCTGGCCCAGCTGGGCGAAAGCTACTTGTCTGCTACTGTGACACCCTAGGAAGGAAGTCCCTGGGACCCACCAACCCTGTCTCGGGGGCAGGAGGACAGGAGAAGTTTCTGCAGAAGAGCTTGAGAGGTGTGGACGGCGGCGAAGGGGCAGCTCTGAGGGTCCTGGACTAGTTGGCTTGACAAGTCTGTTTTCAGAGGGTAGAGCCATCCCTATGGGTCAAAGCATTCTACCCATCCGCTGCCTCACTGGGCACAAAGGAGGCCAGCAAACCCTCTCTGTGACTGTGGCCCGGGAGCTGGACTGTGGTGTGGAAGGCCAGCTCCAGGCACATCAGCCTGCACCAGCTCCTTGACCTCCCACCTCCCTGTCCCTGTGTGAGACCAGCATGGACCCCTCCCTCTGAGGCTGTGTGGGAGTGGCCAGGTTAACCCGTGTGAAGTGCTCAGAGCAAAGTCAACGTGAGGCAGCTCCGACATCAATGCCAGTGGCAGATGGCAGCCTGGTCCTGGACATGGCCTCTGCTATAACCAGGGCAGTGCAATCCTGGCCTCCGAGTCAGGGACCCCTGGGGGCCAGACCTCCCCCAGTGGCCATCGGGCCAGCCCACACAGGCCTGCACCGTCAGAGCACAGGGCCCTGTGTGAGGGGCCCCTAGCTGCCCTGGACATCAGGGGAGAAGGACTTAGGCAATGACTCTGCTAAACAAGCCTGGAGACCAGCCTGGGACAGACAGGGGCACCGACCAGAGAGCCTGGGACAGACAGGGGCACCGACCAGAGAGCTGTACCTCAGGGTGAAGTCAAAGTGAAAGTGCCTTTTCCTTTTCAGAAAGCCACCAGAAGAGAAAACACGGTCGTGTTAAGGTGCTGGGAGCACAGGGGACCCTCCAGGCCTCACTCTGGGGCAGCAGCTGCGGCGAGCTCGCAGAGAGCCCCATGCAGGAGTGCTGTCCCCTCCACCAGGAAGTCCCAGGAGTGCTGGGCTGCACTGGAGCAGGACCAGCCATCCCTCCTGACCTCCCTGCACCTCCCGGACTTCAACTTGACTCTCTTTCAGTCTAAGGAAGGTGCCAAATGCCCTTCAGAAATCAGGGACTGCTGTCTCTGTCCTTGGCCGAGGCTCGGTCCTCTCCTGCTGCTCTTGGACAGGCCCCAACTGCCTCTGCTCCACATCTGCATGTGGGACAGCCTGACCAGAGGCCTGGCCACAGGGGGATGTTCAGTCTCCTAAAACCAAAGGCAGCCTCTGCTTGTGCCTGTCCAAGGGGCCCTGCCCAGGGCTACCCAGCCCACAGCTCCTGGGCACTATCCTGCTCTGGGCCAGGAGAACATGAGCTGACTGCTCCCCAAGAGGCTGAGGCTGTGGCCCCAGGGGCTCTAGCTCAGTAGCTGGAGGAAGGTGGGCCAGGTCTGCAGGCCAGGCCACTTTGACAGCTGCCACTAGATGCATCATGGGACACGTCAACGGACACAGAATAAAGAGGTTCTGAAAACTCGACCACTACTCTGGCCTGACTTGGGGCCAGCAGAGGCCCCTGCAGACCAGGCTCACCTGGGGCTTCCACCCCAGACCTCGTGGAGTCTGTCCCAGCCAAGGTCAGGGTGAACAGGGAGCCATGGAGGGACGGCAGTTGGCGGTAACCTGTGGTGTGTGGTCAGGGGCCCCTCGTGCTCCAGGCCTGGGCCCACCGTATTACCTCTTCTGCTTGTAGGTCAGCATGGCCTCCGCGATGGGGAGCTGGTGGGCGCAGTTGGCCCCCGCGATGTACTGGGTGATGCGGGACACGATGTCTGGTGTGTCCTGCACTGCAGGAGGAGGAGGCCACGGGTTGGTGTGGTGGGCCAGTGGGTCAGGAGCAGTCTGGCCAGGGTCATTAGCACTTCTACTTCCCTGCTGGCCACAACAGGCCCAAGTGCCCATCCACGGGGCGCTGGGGCAAGTCCTCCACAAATCCTGAAGGCCTGTTCCTGGGGCCCTGTTCCCTCCCCTCCTGGCAAGCCTGCGGTTCGGGCTGGGGAGAGGGAAGCATTCTGGCAAGCCCCTTTGCCCCACCTGCTGTCCCTTTCCTGAGGCCAAGCCTGAGAAAGAGGCAGGTAGATGGGGAGGTCTCCTGGGAAGGGAGGTCTCAGGTGACAAGGAGCCCTTCCTCCAGCGAGGTAGGGCTGTGGGTGCGAGCCCACCAGGGGCACCACACTGGGCCTCACCAGCGCTCTGGGCCTCCAGCTTATTGAACAGGTCTCTCCAAGCCAGGTCCTGGAAGAAGTTGTGGTAGCGGTAGTCCACGGAGCCCAGGTACCTGGCCACAGGATGGGAGCCTGCACGCCAGAGCAGGGTGGTCACCACGTGGAGCTCCCAGTCCTGGATCCCTCTGTGGTGGGCGGTGTGGGGAAGGGGCTTGGCACAGCCACCTCCTGGAGCCCACCCAGGGAGCCACAGGACGCTGTACCAGGAGGTGGTCTCCAGCCCCCCGCGGCCTGTCACGGCAGGACTAGCAGCGTGCGCTGGGTGGCAGGTGAACCACTCAGTCAAGCTCGCCAAGCAGCACAAGGGCCCTCGGCTGACCACTCAGCTTCTCTGACAAGGAGCCCAAAGTGACACAGAGTGACCCTGGGGATGCCTGGTGCAGGGCACCTCAGGGTGGAGGCTCTGTCCTCCTACCTCCTTTTAGTGCCACTGACACATGTAAACTAAACCCTATCACATCACGCTGGCATCGCATTCCCCGGCCCACGCGGTCCCCTCACCCAGGGGGATGATGAGGAAGCGCATGTAGCCAAGCCAGTCCGGCGTCTTGTGGGACAGCTGCTCCACGAAGAGCCGCAGGATGGCGCTGAGGTAATGCTGCGCACCCGCCACAGCGATCTTCACGGGGGTCGGGGGCTGGGAATTGCAGTTGCAGCTGCAACCCCCAGACAGGTGGGGCGAAGAGGGGACAGACGCCTCAGGGGAGCCGTCAGGGTGGTCCGCAGCCCCTGTCCCCAACCCGTGGCTGCTGCCACCACTACAACCCCCACCACCCAGGACCCCCCACCAGTGCCGACTCCCAGCTGGGGTGGGGTCTGCCTCCACATGACCAGGCTGGAGGGCTGACCGGCTGGGCAGCCACCCTTCCTGAGTCTCAAGAGACCCCTCGCCCCTGGAATCAGAGCAAAGCCTGGACTGGCAGCCTGTGGGCAGCAGGTCAGGCGTCATCTGTGGCCCCCAGGCAGAGGACGCGCCCACCTCAGAATGGTAGGCGGGGCTGGGGTGCAGGGACCCCAGCACAAATTCAGCAACAGCTCCACAGGGCAGACCCCAGGGAAGGGGCCCGGACTCACTATCTCTGAATCCGAGAGACGATGGTGCTGAAGGCAGCCTGGACGTCGGCCGCCGAGCACGTGCACACCACCGGGAGCGTGTGCCTCTGCAGGATGTCGGAGAGGAACTGCATGGACAGGCACGCGTGACCCTCGGCACAGCGTCACCACCCACCAGCCTCTCCTCAGGTCTCGGCGTGCAAGCGGACCCCACATGCCTGCTCCAGCACGCACCACAGAGCTGGGGGCTCTAGGCAGCCCCCACCCTGCAGGTCACACTGAGCCTGGGGAGGACCAGCCCTGGGGCTGCTGCTCCTACCTGCCCCTGCCAATCAGAGGTGTTGACCAGAATGATGTTCTCAGGGAGCTGGTCATCAGAGATGAGGATGTGGTTCAGCTGGTCGTACACCGTCTTCCTGGGGATCTGGAAACACCAAGGCCGTCCACACCCAGAAGACGAGGCACCGATCCTCTCCCCACCAAGACTGGAGCCTCAGCACCACATGGCCCCCCAGCAGCCGCAGCCTCAGCACAAGGAGAGAGGCCCCCCACCAGGCTGTCTGGTTGAAGGGGCTGCACCCCCTCCTGGGCCACTGGAATGTGCATGGGATGCCACACGGCTTCCTGCAGGGACCAGGGATCCATTCTTTTCTGGGGAAGGCATTTCCGGGCAGGCCGCTAGGTCTGCCAAGCAACCTGGACTTCCAGACATCTCTCCTGCCCTGACCTGGCAGAGCCCCACCAGCACCTGCAGCTGGCTCCGTGTGTCCGGGCAGCGCTCGCTGTCCAGGCTGTTGGCCCGCTCATTCTGTGGCCGTGCTGGCTGTCTCTCCTTCAGGGAAGTGCTCCGGCCCCGGCGGCCAGCTGGCTTCACCTCAGACCTGCTGGGATCAGAGCAGGCTGGTGACAGGGGGCAGGGGCGGGGCCAGAGCAGGCCAGGCACATGCTGCACACTGCTGCTCCAGGGAGGAGCCCCCGGCCGAGGGCAGGGAAGGATGGCCACAGTGCTGGGAGGAGCAGCAGAACCCTGCGAGGGTGGAGCACTGAGACCCAGGTGCCCACGGGGTACCCGACAGTCAGCCCTGCTCCCTCATATGTGTGCACCTCGACTGGGACCTCAGGATCACCCTCCCCTCCTGGGTAAAAGGTAGGGTCAGAGCTGGTGGTAGGCCAGCACTAAGCGCTAACTGCAGGGTGACCACCCCTGGGGCCCAACGCAGGCTCCTGCTGGGTAAATGCCAGTGCTCAGACATGCTGCTTCTGGAAAGTCCCAAGTGCCATGGGAAGGAGCAATGGAGCCTGGTGGCAGGCACGTCTCTGACCCTGGCCTCTCACTGGCGTAGCAGACGCAGCTCCTACTGGAGGAGGGCCAGGCTGATACTGTTACCCAGTGCTGGCTTCTGTACATGGCTTTGCCCAAGGTGGTGAGGGGGCTGGGGAGCAGGGGCAGTCTGTCCGGAAGGGTTGCTGTGGAGGAAAGTGGGGGGAGGTATGCCTCCTCCCCACAGCCCAGGCCTGAGTCAGGGGCTGACAGACAAGGGCTCCATAGGCTCCTGCTCTGAAGCCACCAAAGCCTGGGCTCAGAGGTGCTGGCCAGGAGGAAGACCAGACCCCAAGGAAGATCCAGCAGAGATAAGGGACACTACATGTTCTGGTGAAAGGCAAGGGCAAGGGGGGGCCACACTTGGGGATGATGGTAGGTGGGTCTGGCATGTCCCCAGGTAAGTGGCTTGAGACTGCCCCAGGAGAGACTGAGATGGCTGTGGGGAGAGGACCATGGGTGACCTGTGGTCACCGTAATGCAGATCAGGCTACCTGTGGCCATACCAGTCTCACCCCCAACTGCTCCACACCTCTGTGTGTGCCACAGACTGCAGGGGGGGGCAGGCTCTGCCCTCCCTGGAGCTGCAGTCCTGCCTGCTGCTTGTCCCCAGCCCCATCCTGCAGACCCCAGATGACCTGTCACCACAACCAGCCTCCTCACCCCCAGTTGCTCCCAGAGGCCTCACAGCTCACCCTGGGGTTTGGTGGCCAAGAGTCGGCAGCATGGCTTGGGCACGTGAGCCTCAGGGGGTGCAGATGACAGCCAGGTAATGAGGCAGCTGGCTGCGCTCAGGGTGGGGCCCAAGTCGGGGCTCCTGGAAGGAACCCCAAGGTGGGCTGGCCTCTCCCATGATTCCCAGCGAGTCAACAGCCCCAAGGAGGAGCAGGTCGGGGCACACAGGCACCTGGTGGAGGGGATGACCAGCGACTCTGTCTTGGTGATCCTCCCACTGGGCGGCAGCTTCTCAGTGAACACGTCCAGGGTGGAGGTCTCAGCCTCGGGGCTGTCCTCAGGCTGCCCTGATGACTCCCGAGGGGCTGGCGCATTCTGCTGGCAGAGAAGGAGGCTGC
The DNA here is from genome assembly GCA_020662805.1 of Glaucomys volans. NCBI lineage: Eukaryota > Metazoa > Chordata > Mammalia > Rodentia > Sciuridae > Glaucomys > Glaucomys volans. The sequence goes on from JAJEJO010002022.1 coordinate 67,541, forward strand.
AAGCTCTTCCCCAGCCCAGAACTACAAAGCCCACCTGGCGTCCCTCTCAGCTGTGTAGCCCTAGCTTGGGGAAAGGTTAAAGCCACCTGCACGTGACGAGCCCTGTACGTCACAGAAGTCTCGGTCCAGCCACTGCAGGGAGACCAGCATCAAACCTGCCAGAGGCTCAGCACCACCCTGAGCCCTTTCCAAAGGGCACCAGGGAAACCCACAGCTCTTGGGCCATGCATGTTGGTGAAACTGAGCAGCAGGCATCCACCCAGTGTCCTGACCACCTGGAGGCCTGGCTACCCCCACAGGCTGACCCACGTCCAGGCAGTGAGAGCACAGGAGCCTTCGGTGGTCTGAGGCCTAGGATATGGCTACTTACAAGGGCCACTGTGTCAGAAGCACTGTCACTTGGCTGCTTGCCTCCTAGGGACCTCGTCTTCTCTGGCACATCAGCCTGGGGGAGAGGCGGGAATCAGGCTGTGTAGTACTAGGTGCTGAGGCTGCTTGGTTATGACAGGAAGAGGCCCCGGGGACACCAGATGGGACTTTCCTGGACTGTGGGCTCAGGGTCAACCCAGGACAGTCTCCTGCCACTGGGCAGGGCCCTGGGCCCGAACACACCACCATCAGAGACATGCTTGCCAAGTGCTCGTGCAGCATGCTCATGTGACTCACGACGAAAGGAAGGATCAGAGCACCTGACTGTCACCAAGGGCTCCATTGCTATGAAGTACGGCTCACTCACTGGGCTTGGAGGCTCCTTCTGGCTCCGGGCACTGTGTATGCTTCCAATCTCCGTCTGTGAACTGGAGTGCGACAGACCTTCGAAGTATGGCCTGGCTCAGGAAAGGAATGGCTGTTACTTTCCAAGACCCTCCCCATACTGCAAGTGAGGCCCTCCAACCACACTGAGGGGGCAGAGGGCAGGGAGCCCAGGGCCCACCCTCAGAAAACAGACATCCCTGAAACCCTGTCTGCTCATGGCTTTCCACCAGGACAGGGCAGCCAGCAGCACAGAGGCTGAGAGGCAGCTCCACTCTAACTGTCCTGCTGGAAGATGCCCGAGTCAGAACCTTGGAACTCACAGCCAGCCCGCAGGCAGCAGAACATTCTCAACAGCACAGGGAAGGTACCAGCAGCAAATCCAGGCAAATGCAGGTCAACCAGGCCAATCGAGGCCTGCTCCAGACTATGCAGCCAATCTAGGCCAACCAGGCCATTCCAGACCAAGCAGGCCATCCAGACCTACTCCAGACCAAGCAGCCAATCGGGACCTACTCCTGACCAACCAACCTATGGAAGCCCACTCCAGACCCAGCAGGCCAACCAAGGCCAACCAGGCCATTCTGGATTAACTGGGCCAAACATGCCCATCCCCAGTGTATAAAGTATGAGTGAAGAAAAAACATGGTGCCGACCCCAAAGACGTGAAAGACGTTTCCAGCTGGAAGAGTGGCAGGTCTCCTGAGGGCACTGCTGTGCCTGCCTGAGTGCTGGAACCTGGATACAGCAACTCGGTTGTGTGGCCATCCAGGATGGCAGTCATGAAATGTCCATGCTCCCAGAGCTGTGGGCACTAGCTGGTCAGGGACTCCACCAACAAGGCCAACGTCACTGAAGTCACAATGGGGAGGACCCAGACCATGTGGGAGGACCTGGTGTCATCCCAGGAATGCAGCAAGCAGAGAGCTCGCTCAAGCCAAGGGTAGGAGAGATGAGGCAGGAGGCCACCACAGGAGGGGAGTTGACCCAAGATGCAGGGTGGCTGCCAGGTGGTAAGATGGTCTATGGCCGCTGGGCAGCACACAGCTGCATCTCCATCCTGTGGGCTCTGGAATGGAGCTCTGTCGTGGCCTCACTGGCTGGAGGGTGTCCCCGACTCCTGTAGGAGCCAGTGGCCAACATATCAGCCCGAGTGCAATGAGACACCAGCACAGACGAAGCCAAGCCCAGGACACCCTTCCAGAATGGGGGTCATGGTGTTTAAAGCCACCACACTGTGGTCTCTCCCGTTGGCCATCGAGAACTGATGGGCCATGTGTGGGCAGTGTCAGGGTGAGTCGGGAGCCAGGGTTAGCTGTGGACTGGCCTGACGGCACAGGAAGCCCATCTTTCTTGTGTGTGCCTCTCTGTATCAACTAGGTTTAAAAGCTTAAAAATAAAAGGCCCAAAACTTCTCAACTCCCACCCGGGCCTGTCACCTTCGGCAGTCACACTGAGCCCCACTCCATCCTGTGGGTTATACTTCCTGCCCACAGACCAGGGTCTCCTGAGAGTCCACTGCAGACCACAAGGAGACCTGCCTGTGGCTGCTCTTCCTGCCCCCGGCCAGCCCCTGCCATCCTCCCTCCTGTGGAGGGGCACCAAGACCAGCCAGCACCCAGGAGGACCCTTCAGTCCTCAGAGACTGCCCCACACCCCAAGCTCGTGCCTCCAACAGAACGTTCCAGTCCACCTCACCCAAATGACCCTGGTCTTGCCACCCTGAGGAGCACACTAACCCAAGGAAAGGATTCAGCTGCGGCTTCTTGCCAGCCTCAGGGTCCCTCCCCAGCTGACTCCCCTGAGCCTGCGGTGGGCAGAGGCCTGGCTCCGTCCACCTGCAGCCCCATGGGACTGGCTGGCATGCTGCCCCATCCTAGCCGCCACTGGTGGTCTGGCCTGTGGGAACCTTGCAAGTCTTCAGAGGCAGGTGGCCCTGCCTGCAGTGCCAGGTCCACACAGGTCGGCCACTGAGAAAGCACGTGGGGACATCCTGAGGATGGCTCAGAAGTCCCTCTGCAGGCTCACCTGAGCTTGGGCTTTGGGGTGCTAAGGACGCTATCATCCTCCTCCATGTCAGGGCCACTGTCACTGGGGTTCTCCATGTCCAGCGTGTTGTACAGAAGGTCCAGGTCCTCCTCCACCTCAGGGACATGCTCTGCGGGGTCCTGCTCTGAGTCCAGGACCTGCAGCAACACCAAAGGTGCATAAAGGCGCACAGAGGCCCACACCACTGCTGGCCGCAGCCCACGGGCCGTGAAGCGAGGTCTGCAGGAAGGGACGAGGAGGGCGCCGGGGCCTCCAAGTGTGCTCGGCTGCCGGCCCTTCCATTTTAGTTATTCTCTAGTTTCTTAGGAACTGTGACGGCCTCCCAGGATCTCAGGCCCTTGCACTGGGTGTGGGGCGAACGCTCCTCGGCCTGGCCTCGCCCTCTCAGCCACTGACCAGGGAGTGCTTCCCACACAGAAAGCAGAGCCTGCCGTCGGGACAGGGAGCACTGACCAATGCCTGCAGCGCTGCCGACACCCCGTCTGCCCAGAAAGCACCTGCCAGGCGAGCTGGCCCCCTCCAGACGTCCCCAGAAAGGCGTCAGGAGGGATGAGGCCTCGTGTCTGGTGTCTGATGGCATGGTGTGTGTGTCCATGCTCATGCTGGTCCCTTCTGAATGGGAGCAGCGTTTGGGGTCAGCGCCGACAGGCAGATGGGCTGCTTCCCTTGTGGCTCCTGCAGATGAAGCTGGCAGTACAGGCCAGTAGGCCACGTGGGGACATGTCCCTGCCTCCGTAGGGCTGACCAGGGGTGGGACTCGGCGTCCAGTGCTTGCCCTCTACAGGTCTGTTCACGTGTGCCTTCTGTTGGGGGGTAGTGGTGACTGGTCTGACGGCCAGCTGACCGATGCCCACAGACGGCCATCGCTCTCTACTCTGGCAGAACAGCTATTCCGATTTTCTGCCTATCTTTTAATTGGGCGATTTGTGTTTTTAACCCAATGACAACCATCATTTTAGGGCAGCCAACAGTTCCTGCAGGGGTGACCTCAGCCTCTGCTCCCAGCCAACCCAAGGGTCTACTGTACCTCCAGAGGACTGGAAGTGGACCTCACCCCAGGGGTGTCCCCATTCTCAGAGACTGCCGGGCACCCTGGGGGCCTTGGCTCCCACATCTGCATGTCTGAGCCCGGGAGCATGGGCCTCCTCCAGGGGGCTCACCATGTGGCCAGGAGGGGCACCCTAGCTGCTGAGTCACCGCCTCTGCTTCCAGTCACCTTGCCAGTGCTTTAGAGCTGGCCCATTCCATGGCGACTGGTGAGCGGAGCGGGTGGACGTGAGCTCCACACTCTCCCTGCATCTTCCTCCCTGGCGGCGTCCAAGCTGTCAGTGTCCCTCACACATTCTGCGCACACGCCATTAGCAGTATCTGGTTTGTGAAGCAGCCCTGTTCTCTGGGCTGCTCTTGGTGGTGGTATCTGGAGAGCAGAAGTCTTAACTGCTGTGATGCTTCAATTTATTTTTCTTTTAACACTGTGCTTTGGGTGCCAAATCTAAGAGGCCATTGCCTGCCGAGTGTCCTGGAGGTGTCCTCTGCTGTGGGCTCTGGTGCATGTGGTGAGGACAGGTCCACGCTGGTCCTCCCAGCAGCATGTGCTGAGAAGCGTGCGCTCTCCCCCACAGGGTGGTCTTGGGTCCTTGCTGAACACTGGGCCGTGCGAGACCTGTCCTGTGCCAGACTCCACTTGCTGACCTAGGTCTGTCCTGGTGTCCACACCACTGCATCTTAACCACTTCATCTTGGTGGTGAGCTTTGAAACCCGGAAGTGTGGATCTTCCAATTTCTTTCCTACTGGAGGCTGCCTTGCGTCAGGGGCCCGTGCATCTACATATTACTGTCAGAACCAGCTAGTGGGTTTCTGTGTAGAGGCAGCTGGGATTAGAGAGGGACAGTGTGGACCTGCAGATAAACCCAAAGGTCCAAGGCCTCATCAGCCCCTCCCCAAGCTCACCTGGCCTGCTGGGTGAGTCCTGCCTGCTGGAACCTTACTAATATCTAGATATAGGGGACCAGGGGTTGAACCCAGGGACACCCAGTCACTGAGCCACATCCCCAGCCCTATTTTGTATTTTATTTAGAGACAGGGTCTCACTGAGTTGCTTAGGGTCTCGCTAAGTTGCTGAGGCTGGCTTTGAACTCGCGATCTTCCTGACTCAGCCTCCCAAGTCGCTGGGATTACAGGCGTGCGCCACCACGCCTGGCTTGGAACCTATCTTTCTTACCTGGTCTTGAGAGTTCTTAAACACAATAGAAATTCTTAACAGACACATGATTTGCAAATATTTTCTGTCAGTCTGTGGCTTGCTTTTTCATTCTCTGCATATTTTTCAGAAGGCAAATTTCTACTTTTTTATTATGGCAAAAATATACAACATGGGACTGGGGTATAGCTCAGTGGTAAAGCACTCACCTAGCACCCTGAGGCCTGGGTTTGATCCCCAGTACCATAAAAATTGAATAAAAATTAAAAAATAAAAATAAAAATTGGTCAGACTCATAAAATGGTCTAGGATGTGGAAAGATACACCATAACACCACCCACCACACCTACCACATCTTAACCACCCCAAGGGCGAGGCCGGTGGCTCCAGGTGCACTCACAGGCTGTGCAGACCATGCCTGTCAGCCCAGCAGGGGCCGGACCCACGCTGTCCACTCAGCACTGTGGTCCCGCCTGTCACTCCTTCTGCCCCTGCTGCTGGGATTGGACTGCTCCAGGTCCTCCCACACGTGGGGTCACAGTGTCCATCCTCTGAGCCTGCATATTTCAGTCTCTACTTTGTATGAAGTCCAGTGCTTCACTTCTTCCCCTTATGATACGTGCACGCTTGGAGTCCTAACAAATCTTTGCCTGATCCACATTCACAGAGATTTTTCTTTATATTGTAGAATTTTGATAGGATTTAAATTTCTGGCGTTTAAGGTTTAAAACTTAAGTAATTACTTTTTTAGGTTTGAAATTTAGGTATATGATTTATCTCAGGCTGATTTTTGCAAATGACAAGATTGCACGTTGAGGTTGAAGATTAAGATCATTTTTTTCTCCAATGAACTTGGCACCTTTGTTGAAAATCAACTGACTGTACACGTGTGTCACTTGCATGTAACATCAAGAAGAGCCTCTCAGCTGAAGCTACAGGCCCAGGGACGTGTGTGCCCCAATCCCTCTTGCACCTGGAGTTCTGTGGCTCTGTGTATGCTGATCAGACCCTGAAGCACCTCAGCTGGTGTCAGAGGCAGAAGCTCATTCCAGACTCGGGTTCCCTCAGCTTCCTGCTGCAACCTAGCCCCCAGGTAGCGGTATTAGGAGGTGGGGCTATCAGGTGATCAGGGGACGTGGTGCAGCTTGTGAATGGGGTTAGTGACCTACAAATGGGGCTGGAGCTGCTCAAGAGGCTGAGGCAGAATATGGCAAGTTCAAGCCCAGGCTGGGCAACTCGGCAAGATTGCATCTCAAAACAAAATAAAAAGGCCTGGGGATGTAGCTCAGGGGCAAAGCATCCTGGGTTCAATCCCCAGAACTGAAAAAAGAGGGGCTGTGGGGAAGCACAGCCCTCCCATCTGCCAAAATGGACAGTGCCCTCTCCAGAAGGTCCTGGACTTCCCACCTCAGAACAGCAGGCAACACATTCTGATTGTTTCCATTTCATCAGCCCCTGGCGTTCAAGTGTGGAGCAGAGAAGCACGCAGTGCTGTGACAGGTCCCTGACATGGGAAGGCAGAGGTTGGGAGAGGGCTGGGTATGTCTGCAAGGAGCCGGGAGGCCGCTTCTGACCACGGCTCAGAAGGAGGACTGTGGAGAGAGCCACCAAGACCTGGGCCACAGGGGACACGAGCCCCGCAGAGGCTGTGCGAGTGCACCCTCACCTGGAAGGAGCATGTTACTGGAAACAGGAAGGAAGTGGCAAAGAGCTTGGCTGGATTGTCTGAGTCCTAGTGTCTGGTGGAAGGTAAACTTCCAAGTGACAACAGGACATCAGCAGAAGAAATTCAAGCTCAGCACCGAGGGTGCCACATGGCTTCTCTTGACTGCTTACAGCAAAGAGCAGCAAGAGAAATGAATTTGAGATGGAATTTATCATCTAAAGGGAAGGACCCGGGCTGGGCTGTGGCTCAGGGTGGAGCACTTGCATAGCATGGGTGAGGCACTGGGTTTGATTGAGTCTCAGCACCGTATTATAAAAAAATGAATAAAATAAAGGTCCATCAATGTCTAAAATTATATATGTATATAGTTTTTTTTAAAGGGAAAGACTGAAGGTCAGTAAAATTCTCAGTGGAGGCCAGGCTGCACAAGAATGAACAAGTGCCGGGTGCGGTGGCGCACGCCTGTAATCCCAGCACTTGGGAGGCTGAGGCAGGAGGATCGTGAGTTCAAAGTCAGCCTCAGCAACTTAGCGAGGCCCTAAGCAACTCAGTGAGACCCTGTCTCTAAATAAAATACAAAATAGGGCTGGGGATGTGGTTCAGTGGTGGAGTGCCCTGGGTCCAATCCCCAGTACCAAAAAAAAACCCAAAACAGAGTGAACAAGTGTTTGTAAGAGAACATGGGCAGGGGGACGGGGGGGCGGTCAGTGGATGTGAGGAGGTCAGTATGGACAGTACAACTGGAGCATGGTCCGAAGGCCTTTCAGAAGTCCTTGGTGCTATCCTGCCCATCACAGGCCCAGAGTGCCCAGAGGCACAACCTCGGCTCTGCTCCCTGTATCTGGGGGCACTGTCCTCAGCTACAGCTCCAGGGTGATGGGGGTAGCAGCAGCCACCCCTCCAGAGGGCACAGGCGGTCCACCTTTTAGCACCCCCATGGTGGCAACCCTAGAGGCCTACAGAGCCGTGGGCATGGCCACCTCTGCCCAGTCTTCCCAGGGTGCTCTGGGCCAGGCAGAGGACTTCCACAGAGGCAAGGTTCTGGCAGAGAGCTCCGACTAGGGTAAAGACCAGTGGTGCTGTGGGAATGGGGTGCCCAGCTGTCACAGAGCTGGAAGTGCTGCAGGGACGCACCCCAACCCAGACAGCACTCCGCAGCTGCAGCCTGGAGCAGGAGGAGGCGGGGCCACCGGGTCTGGGGGCCAGTCCCAGCGCAGGTGCCTGAGATCATGTCAAAGATGGTCATCTCAAGCCTGGAGATTCTGAATTTGCCTTCCTGGGTTCTGACTTACTTGGGACAGCTCCCTCCCTCCTCTTCTTGGAAGGGGAATGTCCATCCTGAGTTGGTGCCACCACTATACTTTGGAAGCACATCACTGGTTTCACGAGCTCATAGCTAGAGAGGAGTCTATCTCAGAACAAAACCCCTGGGTCTGACCCACATCTGATGCAAATGATATTCAAATTTTGGTCTTTAAATTCTTTTTTTAAAATACTTTTTTTTAGTTGTCAATGGACATTCATTTATTTATACGTGGTGCTGAGAATTGAACCCAGTGCCTCACACATGCTAGGCAAGCGCTCTGCCACTGAGCCACAACCCAGCCTGGTTTTTAAATTCTTGAGTAGAGGCTGGAATGAGTTAAGATTTTGAGGTTATTAGGATGGAAGAATGTATTTTGTAAGTGAGAAGAACATGAATTTTGTGGACTAGGGTCTAAATGTGACCCCTAAACTTCAGATGTCAAAACCTGACCCCCAGGGTGATATTTTAAGGGGTGGGCCTTTGGGAAGTGATTAGTGACCTCATAAGGAGGTTCGAGGAAGTGTGCTCCTCCCACCTGCTCTGCTGTCGGAGGACACATGGACAGCACATCCATGGACACACAGCACCATCTAAGAGGAATAGGCCCCTCCAGACACTTGATCAGCAGGAGCCATGACCCTGGACTTCCAGTGTCAGGATTGGGAGTGATACATTTCGGCTGCATCTTAGTTACCCAGACTAAGGTGTTAGTTACAGCAGCAAGAGTGGTCTACATCTGTCCACAGCCCAGCAGGAGGCTGCACCCTGCCAAGCTTCTCCTGTCTCCCAGGGTTGCTGTGAGGGCTGAAGCTGGCTGCCAGTGCTGGGAGAGCTCCCACTGGCCAGGAGCACCCAGACTCAGGGATGGAGCTGTGCAAAGTGGTCTGGTCCTCACACCAGAGAGAGTAGAGTGGCAGGAAAGGAGATCACATGACTTGATCAACCCATGTGAGTGCTAAGCTACTGTGGGAGATCATCCCTAAGAAAATGACAGTGTCCTTTACCCAAGTACAGTGTCTGGGACGCTGGCCAAATTTCCACAATTTGAGCTGAGTTCCAGAAGTTAGAACCAAATCTGTGTGGGTCACGTCCATGTGGAACTCAGGTCCAGTAGCTGGGCAAATGCAGAACCCCAGGGTCAAGCCCAGCTGAGGACACGCTCCTCTACTGCAGGCACAGGAGGGGTCAGCAAGGCCCCAGGGCAGGGGTTCTGCCCTGCTAAGTGTTCCCTCTGCAGCTGACTTAGGACTGTTCCCCTGCAAGAAGGAAGCCAAAGACTTGGGCCTGTCAGCCATGTCAAAGGAGGAAGCGGCCTTCCTTCGAGGCAGGCTGCCTTGTGGGTCCCAGAAATGCCAATCTCAGTGCTTCTGCCTGAGCAGAGCCACGGAGTGTGGGTGCTCTGGGAATGTGCCCTCACGTGCAGGATCAGGGGTTGTGGTGGCGCTCTGGAGTGGCAGCACCCACACGTCTCCTCTCACTGCGGCCCAGCACCACACCACGTCTTGAAGCACCAAGGAGCCTTCCTTAAGATTACGGAAGCCATGTGAGCTTGTCACAGAAAATTGGAAACTAGAGAAACACTAGAAGAATTGATTCTAAGAACCCCTGCCGAGCTGGCAGCAAGGGAGGCTGCCTGTGGCGGCAGGGGCACCGGGAACTCGGTGAACTCGTGCTGGGGTTTTCTGTGGACCTAAAACAGCTCCCCAAAGTCTACTTATAAAAGCTAATGGACACAGGAACCTGGTGTCCATCTTCCCTGGTGATCATAACATGTAGCAGGCCATCCCTGGCCCTCTGCTGGCACCTTGGGAGGTTGCCCAGCCTGGTGGGCAGAGGGTAATGCCCTGCAGAGGGCCAGCGCAGAGCCGTACTGCCCAGAGCTCAGACACCTCCTCCCTGGCAGGCCACTCGGCAGCGAGGTCCTGCCCACTCACCTCCTCGGACACCTTGAACCTCCGCAGCAGCGCCACCACCTTCTGCTTGAAGTTCTGTTGCTGCAAGGCAAGCCACGGAGTCAGGCGCCACCTGAGCCTCTCTGTGAGGCTGAGCCTGGGCCTCCTGCTGCAGCTGGGTGGAGGAGGCTCAGGTGAAACACCATGCAGCATTCTTGGCTCTTGCACAAGTCCCACGACCATGTCCACCAGTCTGAGGCCACAGCTGAGGTCAGATGGAGCATGCCCAGAAGAGCTGACTGTCCCAGACCCTGCTAAGGGGTGCCAGGGAGGGTGCGTGCTGGCTCTGCAGTTCTTCCAGAAGCCTTCACAACCTGTCCTGAACTCCCTGGTTCCCTCCAGAAGGAGGCTGCTGGGTGCGGCACTCAGCAGGCATGGTGGACAAGGTGGCAGTGTCCACTCAGTGCATAGTCTGAGCCCCCTGCTCCTGGGCTGCCCTGGGCTGCAGAGCCTCAACTCTGGCCACTGGCCACTAGCAAGGGTGTGCCCAGCCCCCACAAAGGGAGGGTTTGTGCACCCACCTCCCTACAGAGGTTGGGCCAGGACCCTGGAGCCAAGGTTTGGACTGGTGCTAACCATGGTCCAGGACAACACAGCTTCCCTGTGTGGGACTGCTGGCATAACATGAGCACAGTCTCCCTCTCAAATGCTGCCACAGGTGGGCAGTGCCCATCCCCATCAGCACTAGCATGGACTTCCCTGGCAACCCAGGCTGCCATTCCTGCAGGGGACAGCCCAGCACTGGGCCTAAGGGTCTCCAGGGCCCTGAGGATGGCTGGGGCCCACCCCAAGGCTGACGGCGTCCTGGCAGGCTGTGCCCACAAGGCCAGGCAGGCCACGCCCCAGGTACAGCAGATTGGCCACCTCTCAGAGGTGCAGTGCTGCTACGGCAAGTGGCAGCATGCCAGGTCCCCGGAGCCTGTCACAGCAAGGGGCCAGCCCACCCAGCCTCATTCCAGACCCTGGGGCCTCGGGACATGCAAAGTGGAGCAAGACACAGGGCAGGCTGCAGAGGGCAGCACCTGCAGGTTGGTGGTCAGAGGCGGCCATGGGGCGCCTCTGCCTGCTCGTGCCCTCTCTGATTGCCAATGGCCGGGGCTCACTGCAGAGCACTCCAGCCCAGGCAAGGCCACAGCATGGGGGCTGTGTCTCCAAGGCCAGAGGTGGCTCCCCAGGTCACACGCCCACGGCACCCCAGCTCACCGCCCATGCCACCCTGCCCCAGTGTTAGTGAAACAGCTTCCACCGACCCTGGTCATGGACGTCGTTCTTACTATCGATCGCCGCTGCTTCTTGGGCTTTCCCACATCAAAGTCATCCTCGTCCAGGTCCTGTGGGCACATGCATGGCACCTGAGACCACCAACCACCCGCCAGGGCAGGGCCCATCACCAAGGCCACCCTGCAGCCACCCTGGCCATAGCCTCTCCCACGACCTCCAGAGCTGCCCCTGGGCATGCAGGAGCCCCAGGGATGGGAGGATCAAGGGTCCACCCTGAATGCCCCCTTCCCAGCCTGCAAAGTGCCTCTCTGCCAGCTGCTGTCACCTGCTCCTGGCGGCCAGTGGGACCCGCCCTGTTACCTGCCCTTGTACAGCGTCGTCACTGGCTTCCTGCTCCGAGGAAAAGCTCTCATACTCCTCCTCAGAGTCATTGTCTGTGGAGCAAGCAGAGTGCCCTGAGGTCCTGCCACTGCCCTGGCAGCAGGCTGCCCACAAATACAGGAGACCCCTGGTGCGGACGGTTCTGCTTCCACCCCACTCCACTCCTGCCTGCGAGCGTTTCAGCCTGGCTCCGGTCTGCCTCCAATGGCCTTCCTTGCCCCATGGTGAGAGTGGCACAGCTGGGAGCTGCCCAGCGCTGACCCCAGGCCACACACTGACGGCAATGGAGAGGATGGCCATAGGCCACCTGGTCTCTGTGAAGCCACCCAGAAGGCCCAGAGCACCACACCTCCTGGCACATGTGCTGCAGTCTGGGCCCACGGCAGCAGCCCCACAACTCTGCCCCCACCTGCCAGGACAGAGCAGCAGACAGGGCAGGTGCCGCCTCACTCACCTGCGGACTTGGCCTTGGGCCCAGCCTGCATGGCGCTGTCCTCGTGGTCGATGGGCTGGCTGGACAGGGAGACGATCCAGATCTCAGCCACCTTGACGGAGGCCTCCTTGATGTTGCTACAGAGGCTCAGCACCTGGCCACCCTCGGAGGGATGCTGCATCACCTGGGGGGGATGGTTCTAGAAGGTACCACGAGTGGGAAGGGCCTCCACCCTGGGCAGCCCCATATTTGGGAGCAGGGAATGCCTGGTGGTGGGCAGGAGTCCGCAACAGAGGAAAGGAGGACAGGGCTGGGTGGACGGCCAGGACCAGGGACAGGAGCGACATAGGGGAGCCGAACCCCAGGACTAGATGCCACAGACAGAAGGGTCAGGGCCGCCTGGAGCCAGCTGTGCCTGTGAGGCCACCCAGGCAGGCCCCAGCCCTGCAGCAGCCAAGCAACACGTGGCAGCAGGGCTTAGGGCCAGAGTGGAACCTCAACATGGCCACCAGCCCTTACGATGCCTGTCCAGGGGTCATGTCCATGGGGGCCAGCAAGCAAGGACCCACCAGGTCTTGCTGGTGAGACCATCAAGCTCCAGGGCCAACTGCCACAGAGTCACAAACCAGAGAGGCCAGGGTGCAGCCCACCCCTCAGTTTCTGCCTGCCCCAGTACTGCCGGCTGGCTTTCGGCACACGCCAGGCCTCGGGGGCCCTCACTGACAGGACCTCGCTCTTCTGAAGTCAACTTGGTGGCCAGCTGACTGGACTCAAGTCAGGGTTTTACACATCAGGTTCTGCTGCTGTTGGAGCTGAGACCTGAACCCAGGCCGTGTACACCTAGGCACGCGCCCTACCGCTGCACTACACCCCCAGCCCCCCAGACCAGGTTTGTAGAAGTGTCTGGTCCTGAATTAGCGCTGACTCTAATCAGTAAGACGTAGACTTCTGAGAAAGCGTACACCCTGCCAGAAGCCAAGGCGGTCAGCTGGCATCCCTGTGCCAAAACCCCCAGTCCCGGGCTCTGTGTGCCTGAGTGCAGAGCAGGACACAGGTGCCCACCCCACCCCAACGCACGCTTCACTCGCCTGTCCCGCAGGCCGGGCTCCATGCAGGTCAGTTTCCTGGAGTGACCTCAGACTTGGTGGAACAACTGGCTCAGAAGCCAAAACATCCTCCAGAGGCAGGCACCCCGCTCCATCCCAGTGACCCAGACTGAGGACAGGACCACCTGGCTGCTGAGGTGAGTGGTGGCCTGGGGGTGGGCATGCTGTCCTGCCTGCTTACCCCACCTCTGCAGGACCCAGATGGGTCAGGGCCTCCACTAGAAAACCCACTCTTGCCTCCTCCTTGAGGGAGGGCGAGGGAAATGGGCCCTCCGAGAAGGGCACATTTGCTCTGATCCTGTGGCCAGCCGCTCCTGAGCGCACCCTGAGCCTGGAGGGTGGGGCTGGTCCTGTGGGGAAGGTCAGGGGCATGCTCCACACCTGCTGCCACAGAGGAGGGAGAGTCCCAGGCTGGCCGGGCTGGGAGGCCAGCACTGCTGAGGCCTGCCCGTGGGCCAAACCCCTCTCCTCCATCTGGCTCCCGGCCTTTCTCTGCACATCTCCTTTGATGTCCTGGCTTTCCCAGCACACTCTAGGCTTTGGCCAGAGCTCCTCAGGGCTGGTTCCTCTTCCCAGCCAGCAGTCAGGTCAGCTCTGCAACTGGGAATTCTGCTGCGGTGAGGCTGGTGGCCAGGGGGCCGTCCCCCTCTGACCCTGGCTGTGTGCCCATGTGGCAGTGAAGGGCCCTGGGCACTGAGGGGCCCTGGGCACCCTTGGTTAGGCAGGCTTGTGGACATGGCGGAAGCTGGAGCTGGCCAGGTGGCCTTCCCCTGTCACCCTACAGGCTCCCATTTTCACTGTCTAAGAGCCTCAGAGCCAGGGCAAGTTGCTCAGAGGCCAGGGACATTCAGGGCCAGGGAAGCTCTGGGGTGACCTGCAATGCTGACCCATACAGTGGTCAGGCCTGTGGACCTCCATGGTGCCATTCCAGCTACCGGGGTGAGGCTGCACAGGCCAGGGCCTGGGCCACCTGGGACGTGAGCCTCAAGGGGACAGAGCTGGGGGCCTCCTTGCACCACAGTGGGCTCACAGCCTGAGCAAGTCTTGAAGAGCTCCTCCTGCCCCCAGGGCCTGGGGTAGCGCCCTCCTGTTGAGGCCCCTGGCCCTGACAGTCGTCCCACATGCACATGAAGGTCCCCAAGACACCCAGCTAGGCCTTTCTGCCTCCCAAATTCCCTGGGCAGAGCACATAGTGGTTCAGGGCCAGAGGGACAGCAGGTGGGACCAAATACTGATAGAGGCCCCTGGGCATCATGGGAAGCCAACCAGCCAACACCTCTTATGTCCCTGCACTGACCCCTTGTCCCACCCTCAGGAATGCTGTCCTTCAGGTGAGTGCCACCCCTAGACAACAGTACCGGCCTCACTGACAGCCCCAGCCTGTTCTTACGTGGCAGCCCCTGCAACCACACCAGGCAGGCACAGCCCCCGGGAGCCTGAGAGCCACATTCCACGCCCATCAAGGCAAGGTCAGAGCTGCCTCACGCCAATCCACCTGTGTTCTCAGGGTGGCGTGCAGCCCACAGTGGTCACAGCGAGGGATGCCCCTGCAAAGCCCCATGGGAAGGTGGGCTGGGGCTGGGGCTGGGGGATGTGGTGGGAGAGGACAGAGCAGGGCCTGGAGGAGGGCTGAACAGAGGGGCAGGCTCTGAGGGAACCGGGGCTTCAGAGAATGCAGGTGTGGGGGGACAGCCACAGGGGCCGCGGGCTGTGGGGAGCAGAGATGCAGAGGCCATGTCCAGGGACTGGCCCTTTCTACCAAGAATGGACAGCTTTAAAGCTGCAGGTGCTGCGGCCAGGTTGGCCTTTAGAATGGTCCCTCTAGCATGACCTAGAGAGATGGAGGCGCAGTCCAGAGTCTGGGGCAGGGGCGAGTTCCAGGAGACAGGAAGTGGCGGCCTCGGTGCAGCACAGCGGAGGCAGCTGGCTCAGGGAGACCCAGGCATGCAGCGGTTGGCAGGCGCTGCACAGCACAGGTTGGCCTGCTGGCTCCCTGTGTGCGCCAGGTGGGCCCAAGGCAGCGTCACGTGACCCTAGGACCCTGAATGCAGACCCAGGATGTGACAGTTCCAGGGCCAGAGCAGGACCCCAGCTGTCCCTCTTCAGAGCCACAGGTGGCTCCCACGGCCCATGAGAGAGTCAGTTCCTCAGTCTGAGGGTGCCTCTGTGCCACAGCCCCTCCTGTCTGCACAGTCCCCCCGCCCATGGGACCCTCAGAACCCACAGCATCCAGGATGACGGGCTGCTCGGCGGCTGTCCTTGAGGCACTCCCACAGGGGACGCCCAGGAGGAGCCTTCTGTGACGGGCTCCAGGACCAGGCCCAGCCAGGCCCTCTGCGTGGCAGGCAGGTGTGGGAGATGCCTCACACGGGGCTGCGTGTGCGGGAGCCAAGCTGAGGGGGCACAGCCTGGCTGAGCTCAGCTTTGTGTGGAACCGTCCTCCGGTGGCTCTGGGTGCTCACCCAGACGTGGAGGTACAATCTGCTATTACAAATGCTCGGATGGCTGGGACGGCCTGGGCAGCGCCACAATGGCACAGGACACTCACCTCGGCCATGTTGATGGAGCCGGCGGCCAGCGTTTTGTAGCCCAGGATAGTGCGGTTTTTATAGCGCTTTCTGCGTTGCAGCATGATCTGAAGCTTGTTGCCTTCTCTCTTCAGGAAGTGTGGGTACTGCGGGCACAAGTGAGGCCCGAGGTGCCCAGTGCAGCCTGCCCCATGGGCCACGAGGTCAGGTCTGCAAGGGGTGACCACTGATGCTGCCTGAGACCTTCCAGGGATGCCCCTGGTTCCAGCCCTTCGTCTCCTGCCACCCAAGAACAAGCACAGCAGCCAGGCCAATCCTGGAGCAGAGCTGCCTGGCTCCACTTCCGCACTGCTGGCTACCGTTGGCCAACAGCAAGAAATTGCCAAGATGTTTGGGCTAGGGGCCACGTGTGTCTGTGGCCCTGACCCCGTGCATTCTCCCACCTGTGGGCATGTGCATGCTCCAGCTGGGCAGCCAGAGGGGATGCTGCCCACTGGGCTGCTGTGCCCAAGCAGAGGCTCACAGGCCCTTTCTTAGAGTTCACACAGAAAGCATCTTGAGACGAGGTGGACAGGCCCCTCCTCTTGGCTGCAGCAGGGCTGCGAGCCCATTCACACTTCAGAAGCCAGTGGCCATGACAAAACAGGTGGCTCCGGTTAGGTTAACTGCACCTCGATGAACTGGACACCCCAGAAAGTCACAAACTACAAAACTCAGGAGTGTGTTGGTGGGGCAGCTCCCTCCCCGCGGCCAGCTCCAGGCAGCCAGTGAGGGAAGCAGCCAGCAGGCCAGGGCTGGGGGCTGGTGGAGCTGATGTGGAGGTAGTAGGCAGGAGCTGGCAGGGACTTAGGTGTTTAACCACAGACTCATACATTTAAAAGAAGAGGACGCTTTGCCAGGACTTAGAATGAACTGGCTGAGTGGGTGCTGAATGAACTGGGGCTGGGCTGGCTGTCCAGATGGGGCAAGGCTCTGCAGGGAACCGGGGAGGTCTCTGCTTCCACTGTCCCGGAGGCACTCGGCCACATCTTAGCTGAGCAGACCTTCCTCCACGAGGCAGGTGCAGATGCACAGCAGACGGACCTCCCTGAATTCCTGCCCATCTTCTCTGAATACGAGAATGGACTTCACTGGGAATCTGATGTGTTGCCTCATCATGGCATTTTTTTAATCATGAGAAAGGAATAAAAACACATCATGCTACACCAAGAAGATTTTCTAATCGTTTAAGAACAAGCCACAAGCAAGAGCAGATCAAAATAAGGACAGACACAGGTAGCCTAGTGAGAGAGAGTCCATCACTGCAGACACTGACCGGGGCACTAAGAGAGTACCCCATCACCCTGTGCTGGACTCACCTGCAAAGAGAAGGTCAAGGCCAGGTCGGTTTCCACCTGTCCACTGGGGGGCAGCACAATCTCATGAGACCGGAGGACCCGTTTGGAGCCCTGTGAGGACACAGAGCTGCTATTTAAATGGAATTTTAAAACGAAACGCCTGACAAGGTCACACCATCACTCTAAGCCGTGAGGATGGAGACCCTCCACCTGGACAGGAGGCCACGCGAGGAGGACTCCTGGAGGCAGCACAGGACACACCCTGGAGCCTTGGACACATCCTTACCCTTTGTGGTGCCAACCCCACCTCTAGGACCTGCCCAGAAGTGAGAGGGTCAAGAACAGTTCCTGCCACAGTGCGCGGTCAACAAGACACACTGCAGCAGGACGCTGACCTTGATCTGAGGCCAGGGTTTCAGAAGAGGCAGGTGGTGCAGGGCAAGGCCCCCCAGAGGATGTCCAGAGGCCTGGCACTGACGGCACAGGGACAGCTGCCAGGAGAGAGCGGAAAGCGACACCTGGGGACAGAGGCAAAGCGCACAGACACTCGAGGCACCAGGGTGCTGAGTGGCCTCAGTTGGCAGGAGATGCCGGTCAGCAAAGTGGCAACTCACTGGACAAAGCTCAACAGGATGCTGATCAGCTGCCTGACACCAGACTGAACACCAGCAGACCACGCTGCTGGCCACCATGCTGCCTAAGAGCATCCCTTCCGCAGAGCGCGGCTCAGCTCACCTGCAATCCCAGCGACTCAGGAGGCTGAGGCAGGAGGATGCAAGCTCAAAGTCAGCCTCAGCATCTTAGCAAGGCCCGAAGCAACTTAGCAAGACCTGCCTCAAAATAAAGGGCTGGGGACATGGCTCAGTGGTGAAGAGCCTTTGGGTTCAGTCCCAAGCACTGAGAAAAAAAAAAAAAGTGCATCTATCGGTTCCAGCAAAGACAAACCCTGAGGCCCATGTGCTGAGTGAGAAGGCAGAGATGGCCAAGTGGATGGATGCTCCCAGCATCAGGTGCAGACAGAAAGTGCCAAGGTTTGGGGGCGAGGCAGGATGACGGGGAGCCTGGGGATGTGAAGGAAAGGAGGGGGCATGGAACTCAGCATCCGGGGAGCCCAGAGCAGGGCCACATGGCAGGGAGCAGAGGGTCTCTGCCAGGCATGGGACGGCCCGAGTGGTGGGGTACCAAGGCTCTGCTCAGACACCAGCTTCAGCTCTGGACCGGGGTGGCAGGGGAGCAGAGGCCTTCCTTCCTCCTGTCCTCCTCGGCTCCCTGTCTCAGACCAGGTCATCTAGCTTCTGCATCGTGGAGGGCCTGGACCTACCCAGCCGTGACAGCAGGAGAAAGCAGTGCACACACACTCTGGGGGCCCAGGAGAAGGGCCATGGCTGGGGCAGACTGACACGCAGAGGGCCAGGGGTATGCTGGGCTGTGTGGGCACAGGCCGTGGATGTAAAGAGGGACGTCCAGCCCTGTCCAGCCTGTCAGACACAGGTGAAGAGAAGGTGAACGGGAGACCCAAGCAGGGGAGAGTACCCCAGGAGAAGCAGGTGAACCAGTGTCTGTTGGGCGGTCACAGTGCTTGAGCGTGGAGGGTAGACAGCCCATCCATGGGCGAGCATGCAGAGCTGACAAGTGGGCAGTTCAGGGCTCAGCATGACGGGTTTGAGGAAGGCACGGGGATGAGCCGGGGGATGGCCTGAGGAGCAGGTCAGAGCAGGAGGGCGAGCCCGGACACCTGTGGCCAGGTTGCCTGTGCGACTGCCTGCACCATCTGAAGACTCACTGACTGCCTCCTCCCCTGCCCAGAGGCCCCAGCACAGGCTCTCGGCACACTCCCACAGAAGGCTCCTGAGCCACCGTGATGGCCGTGCTCAAGCCTGGGGCCTCCTCGGGTCAGGTCTCACTGCCCTGGTGCCTTCAGCCACAGCCAGACACAGGGGACATGCCAGATGCTGAAGACCAACAGCATCCCAGGGAGAGCAGCCCCTCCAGGTCTGCATTAGAGTCACAGCCTTTTCCAGTGGAGGCATTAGGGGAAGAGCCCAGACAGGCCTCAGGCCTCCTCCAACAGCGAGGAGGAATACCAGGTGGCCCGCGCCAGGCCTGCACCCCACCCCTGCACTCGGCATGTTGGAGGGCCACCCCAGCCCCGACAGGCCCCTGTGACCATGGCTGAGGGCCTGGGTCTGGCATAGCAGCATTCCCTGCCCCAGGGATGGAGGACAGGCTCACCCAGGAGCGCATGGGTCTCATGATGCCCTGGAGGGGCAGGCAGGAGCTCTGCAGAGAGCACACCCCTGCAAGGGGCCACCTGCAAAGGCACCAGGAAGTGCCCTCTGCAAAGCAAGGGGTCGAAAGCCATGTCCTGTTCCCAAAGAGTGGACCTGGAGCCTCATGGCCCCCAAAAGGCCAAGGCAGCCTACAGGGCTGGCAGGCAGGCTCCAGGCGGGTGTGCCCTGGGCAGGAGACCCACCTCCATTTCTGAAACTGGTCCCTTCAGAAACAGCTGCTCACTCAGAGCCACCAGTAAAACCAAACAGAAGCCTGCCACCAGCTGCACGAAGGAGCTGGGGCATGGAGGCCAGGGAGCTGGTGCAGGGCCTCCTCTGGCCTCCTGCTCCTGTGCCCACCAACCCCACACTGAGAGGGAGTGTAGGGACTCGGGGAGGTGGGCTGGGGGCACTCACCTGCATCTTGACTGCAATCACCACCGACGCGAGCTCCTTCTCCAGCTCCCTGAGGACCGCCAGCTTCTTCAGGGTCAGGCTGCACAACCTGTAAGGGTGCATGCCACTCAGCCTCACACCTTGCTTCCCCCAGCCTGGCTGTCTCACCTCCCAGAAGCTTCTGCAGCCGCGCTCAGGGTCTTGTCTCCTCTGGAGACAGTGCTCAGACAGGCAGGAGAGATGGCTGCACCGGGATCCCAAGAGCCCTCCCATAAGACCGCAGAACGAGAGGCCCCCAAAGACCAGGATGCCGGGCTCAGGGTAGGGCAGAGACCCCAGGTCACACAGCATTCCCCTCCCTGGTTCCCCCAGCCCACCCAGTGCTCCCTAACCTTCCCACTGCCAGGCCCACCTCTTGCGCCACTGTGGGCTCCCCACAGGGGACCCCAGTCACACGAGGGCAGCATCCTCCCAACAAGACGTGGTGGACTCAGCGCACCGGGGAGCACAGGCCAGAGGGAGCAGTGGAGGCTGAAGCCACACACCGTGGACTCTGCAGGAAGGGCCCTCCAGCACAGAGCGGCAGCGTGGGCCCTCGCCACCCTACTCGGAAGGGTGTACGATCTAAAACATTCGACTGCTCTTTCTGGAACTGCCCATTTGATATTTTTGGAATGTGGAGAAGTCAGCCGAATAAGATCCCAAAGAGCAAAGCCACAGGTGAGAGGAGAGTAAGAAGTGAGAGTGCGCGGAGTCGAGGCACCCCCGGCCGGCGTCAGGTGGGCGAGCGCGTCAGAGGGAGCAGGGCGGCAGGGGCCAAGCACCAGGGCTTCCAGCAGGCAACCAGGCTCCCCCAGGAGCCCCAGGGAAGACGAGGAGCCCAGGAGGGAGATGCCCACGAAGCAGAAACAGCTGAAGAGAAAACAGAAGCCGAGAAACAAAGAAAGGCAAGTGCCTGTGATCCGGACGAGGAGCCATTTCAGAAAACCTCCAACGTCCCTCACGGTCGGGAACGACGGGAAGAGCTTTGACCCAGACATCAGATTAGGGAGCAGGGCAAACAACACTTCCTGAGACCACCAACTACCAAAACCCACCAAGAGGTTACAGAAATGGGGCTCATCCTTCTCTGACCACTGAGCCGAACTAACAGCTCAAATGTCCTGAAAAAGAAAACTATAAGCAGAGGGCGCAGAGGTGTGGCTCAGGGAAGGGTGTCCAGGAAGGCGGTGGGCTCTGAAGAGGTGAGGCCTAGTGGGACACACCCTGAGGGACGCCAGCCCCTTCCTCCTCCTTTTTTTTTTTTTTTTTGGTACTGGGGATTGAACCCAGGGGCACTCAGCCACTGAGCCACATCCCCAGCCCTATTTTGTATTTTCTTTAGAGACAGAGTCTCACTGAGTTGCTTAGCACCTTGCCCGAGCTGAGGCTGGCTTTGAGATCCTCCTGCCTCAGCCTCGAGCCGCTGGGATTACAGGCGTGTGCCACCATGCCTGGCTCCTCCTGCTCTCTTCACTGCCCAGCCATGACTGAGTGGCTTCCTCTGTCAGGTGCTCCGCTGTGACATGCCCAGCTGCTGCTGGCCATGGATGAAGCCTCCGAAACCGACAACCACATCAAGGCTCCCCTCCTGCATCTGGTTTGCTTGGGCACGGCCGCAAGGCTGGAGAGCTGGTGGGGAGGCTGGGCCAGACTCCGTCCACACTGAGCGGGCGTGCTGCAGGGAGTCTGGGCGTCGGCTCCACCAGGGTGGACTCTCAGCATGGGTGGAGCCGCGGAGCAGCTACAAGGTGCCCAAGGCTAACGCCCAAAATGGGACCCAGTCCCACACGAGGGCTCTCACAGCTGCTCAGGGATGGCCCTGCAGTGCAGACGGCAAGGGGAAGTGCAGGTGCGGGAGGTGGGGCACAGGCAGGAGAGACAAGCAGCCCACCCGGTCTCAGACCTCGCCAGGCATGCAGACAACACCAAGAGTGTGGGCAACGTGGACACAGCGCTGGGACCACCCAGGGCTCTCAGGCCACACGGTCGCAGTGTGGCTTGCAGCAGGCTACTGCACACAGGCCAGCAGCGGGCAACTGAAGTCAAGGTTCACAGACATCCACTCACAGAATCCCCTCGGGGCTGGGTCGAGGCTCGCGGTGCAGTGCCTGCCTAGCTCCACCTAGCGTGGGGCGCTGGGCTGCATCCTCAGCACCACATGGAAGTAAAGGTTCACTGACTACTAGTACATATGTATTTAAGAAATTCAATTAATCTTCAAAAAAAAAATAAAACCCCCTCAAAAAGGAAATGCTTAGGTCTAAAACAAATGCAGATCTGCACCCTGGAAACTGCCAAATGCTGAGGAAAAACACGGCAGGGCTGGGCGGACAGGCGCGCAAGGGCGCAGGTTCTCCAGCCCACAGCCGCCCAGCGCCACCCAGCAAAGTCAGGAAGGTTTCTGCCGTCGCCAAGGAACTGATTCTACCTGCAATGGCAACGGAGCCAGAGCAGTCCCACCAGTCAGGGAGGGAGAAGGAAGTAAGGCTAAGGCGAGCTCTCGGCCCCGCGGCAGCTCGGCACCTGCAGGGACGTCCTGGCCAGGGCTGCAGCAGACAGACAGCCGCACTGACGCGGCAACCCGTCCAAACCGACTCTGCCGGGACACAAGCTCTGATGGCAGAGAATCTTGCCGACCACGTTTAACAAAGGCTTCTACCCGACTAAAAAGGCACTCAAAACCCCTCGGCACTTCTAAGTGAGTGAACAACACACGCTGCTGGCGAGGGCCCGGGAAGGTCTCCCCGCCAGAGCCCTGGGCGCCAATCCACCACAGCCAGTTGCCACACAGCTGTTCAGACGGCTCTCAAACTCAGAGGAAATGGAACAGAGGAGCGGCAGCAGTCCTGGACACACCCTGCCCCTGGGAATGCCTCCCGAGCAAAGGCCCGGTCCACTGGGAGACCTGCATGCATCCCCAGCAGCACCCTCCGTGGCCAAGGGTGGAACAGGCAAGGGAAGACCCGCAGCCCTGAACAGGAAGCAAGCAGCCGGAGGTGCAGCGGTGGACAGGCACAGCCATTCGGGGCACTGTGCTGGGCGTGGGTCAGTGGCAGCAGGCTGTGCAGCTCCTCCTCCATTCTGGAAGGGCAATGCCGAGAGCAGAGACTGCAGAGGCCAGGAGGGGTGTGGCGGGCGTGGGGACTGTCCCAAGGTGCAGACCCGAGTGCCTGGCGACATGGAGTCTGCTAGAACAGAGCTGTGTAAAAGGAGGTGCAGATGGAACTGGATCACATATTGGCTTCCTTTTTTCTTTATGGCACTGGAGATGGAACCCAGGGGCGCTCTACTACTGAGCCACGTCCCCAGCCCTTTTTGTTTTTTGAGACAGGGTCTCACTAAGTTGCTGCAGCTGGCCTCAAACTTGTCATCCTCCTGCCTCAGCCTCCTGAGTCACTAGGATTACATTTTTGTACTGCCATGCTCGGCTACTTAACTTTTAGAGGTGAAAAAGAAAAAAATGCAGGACACACACCTATGATCTCAGCGGCTCGAGGCCAAGGAGGATCACAAGTTCCAGGGGCCAGCCATGGCAACTTAGCAAGGCCCTCGGCAACTGTCTAAGTAACAAAAGGGCTGGGGATGTAGCTTGGTGGTGAAACACGCCTGGGTTCAATCTCCAGTGCCTGGGTTCAATCTCAGAAGGAAAAACAAAGACCTAAGAGACACAGCAGCCTACTGACACCAGAAACCCTATCTGGACCCTGCTTTGTCCAATCTAACTGTAAACGTGTGTGTGTGTGTGTGTGTGTGTGTGTGTGTGTGTGTACACACATCTTCGACATTTACTTGGGGACCAGGGTTTCAAAGTCTCAATTGCTCATACTTGATGCTCTCAGAAGTCCTATTTCTAGAAGTTTCTGCTCCCTGGCATTTCTCTGACGCGGGGAGGCACAGCCCACTGCTGCTGGGAGGATTCCACACTGCAGAACAGGAGGCTCCGTGGGACTGTGGCTTCCGAAGTAGGGGGGCACTCTTCTTGGCAGATGCCCAAGGCCCTGCTCACAGCTCCGCAGAGCACCAATTACAGGGGCCCCTCCCTGCTGTGGCTGTGCTCAACTCCTGCCCAGGGGCATTGTGTGTGTGTGTGTGTGTGTGTGTGTGTGTTTGTTTTCTGGCACTCCAAGATAGGTTCTAGCTGATGCTACTTGTTGTAAGCAACGTTAAAAGAATGATCATTTGCATAGAGAAACTGAGTCCAACAAACAGCATCTGTCATTCGCTGTCAATCCAAGGTGGGTTTGGAGAGAAAGGACTTGGCTTTGATTGGACAGGAGGGCAGCTGCCTCCAGACACCAGGTCTCAAGGAAATCAGGAGAAAATCCATCAAACAGCCACAAGGACATGCATCATGCATCTGCACCTGGTGCTCACAAGCCTTGCAACAGGGACGGTTTAGGCCAGGTGCAGCGCACGCCTATGATTCCAGCAACTCAGGAGGCTAAGGCAGGAGGATAAGTTCAAGAACAGCCTAGGCAACTTAGTGAGGCCCTGACTGAAAAAGATAAAATGGGCTGGGAGTGTGGCCAGTAACAGAGCACCCGGGTGCCATCCCCCGTGCCCCCCCCCCCCCCAAAATGCATTTAAGACAATATAGCACACAGGGAACTGTTCCTATCAGAGGCGACCTGCTGGCCTGCTGTGTCTGCTGCGAAGCAGGCGCTGGAGGCAGCGGCTGGAGCCTCAGGGGCCAGCCCACGTCCCCCAGTGGTCAGCACGGTCTCTGTAGGACGGAGGCTTCCTAAAGAAACACAGGGAAGGCCCAGCAACGCCAGCGTGCTCCTCACCACCCCTTCCCCCCGCCCTGCCTGTCCTGAGGAGGTGGTGTCCCCACGAGTGCCCAGACTGCTGGCTGTCCCCAGGGTCTGCTCTCCACCCTCCCTTGGCAGCAAGTCTCCCAGGCTAGGAGGGCAGCAGCTTCCTGCCAGAGTCCAGTCCTAGATCTGGGCAAGGCTGCTGACCAAGCAGCCCCTGGCAGGGAGGCCTGAACAGAGACAGGTGGGCACAAATTTCTGGGTGGCAGTCCCCTGCTCATTCCTGCCTCACTGCAATGGCAGGGCCAAGGCCACCACCTTGGACCCAGGAGTGGAAGCCAGTCCAGAGGTCAGCGAGCCACCAGCCAGCCAGCCCTGGACTGCAACACCCAGGCACACAGGTGTTCCCCCCCAAGGGCAGTGCAGCACCCCTTCAGCCATCTGCGGGGAAGGACACCTGCCTGCAGGGAGCCTGGGGCCCGGGGCACCCTCAGGCCAGAGGCAGCTCCTGGGCGCTCTTGGTCCTCTGCCGTGTCCCTACTGTGAGGCCTTCTTTGTTCTTTAGGAATTCTTTATTCTAGATGGTGTTGGATTAAATACACTGCGAACACCAATGTCCAGTGGTGCTTGCTGAGGTTGTAAGGGATCATTGTTTAACCCTTTCACACACCAGGAGCTTCTGTCACTTCCACTTCCCAGACGTTCGATCTTCAGCCCAGCCTCCCCAAGCCGTGCTTCCTTCCTCCCACGCGAGGCACTTCGCCCACTCAGTGTGGCCTGCAGGCTGTGAGGCAGGGACCCGCCTGTGTTTCTTCCTACATGTGTCCACGTGCTGCAGGCCAGCGCGCTGGCCACTGCATTCGACCCCTCTGGTAGTCTGTGCTCTGCACCCCGAATCGTTGACTTCAGACACCTCGTTTAAATACCTCCACATCTGCCAGGGAAACACAGCCTGTTAAGGACTGGATGTCTGTGTTCTTCCCAAGTTTGTGCTGAAATCCTGACCTCCAGTCGGAGGTGGCCTCCTGATGAAAGGGACCCAGCGAGTCGCTGCTCCTGCCAGGTGGGGACACAGCAAGAGGCTGACTGTGGGCCAGGAAGTGGTCTCGCAGGCACCAGCTGCCCGGCCTGCGTGGGGCCCAGTCCGTGGTGGCGTTGCAGTGGCCCGGCACGCGGGAGCTCCTTGACTCACCAGACTCCTCTTTTCTCTCGAGTTGCTCGTCCACTTCAGAGTTAGCTTGCCAAACCACAGAAAATCCACGTAGAACTTCAGGCCCTTGAGTCTTGGTTTCTGGAGTGAATGGCTGCAAGTTTCTCCCGTACGCCTGCAATTCTGGTTGCCTTTGTGAGTGGCACTTGTTTTCAAACTGATTGCTGCAGGCTTTTCAGCAGCCACTGGCCCCGCGTGCTGACCATGCCACTCAGACTTTGGCGCCTCTTACTGGTTCTGATAACTGTGTCCTCTCATCTGCCCCTGTGAACAAGGTCCCCTGCACATGGCAGTTCTCTTCTTTCTGCTCAGCCTCACTTTTGTGCCACTGGGAAGCCCAGGGAGCACCAGTACAGTCCTTTCCAACTTCAGAGGCCAGGCCTGTGACGACCGCCCCGTGCAACCCCACCAATGACGTTCCACGGAGACAGGAACGGGGTGGCCGGCAGCGGCACTTGCAGAGTGAACAAGCAAGTTGGACTGCTTGGTCCAGCAGGTGCACACGTCCTGGAGGGTCTTGGACTCCGGAAGGAACCCCCAGCTCAGAGCAGTTCCTACTCTGCATCCTAAAACCACACTGGACTCCTCGGGTCTGAGTGTGACAGGGGAGCAGTGCCCAGGTAGAGCACCACGTAGCTGGGGGAGCCTCTTTGCTCTACCACGCTCCCCGGCCTCTGCGTCCTTCCCTGTGGATGGTCAGCATCTCTGCTCTTGAGGGGCCCACGGGCTGTCAGGGCACCACCACGCCCACAAGCAGGCAGCCCGGCCCCTTCCAGCCTCTCCCATCTCTGGGACACACTGTGAGGGTTTAGTCAAAGTCACCAGGGGCAACAGGGGCTTGCTTCCTGTCAGCTACTGAGCACAGTGGAGTGGCCTTACCTGGGTGCCCGGAGCTGGAAGGGCTGGGGATCAGGCCTTGGAGAATCTGTGCACATGAGCAAACACTCTGGGGCTGGGGCCCCGCTGTAGACACAAGACCATTCGTGATTCAAACATGCAGGTAGCACAGCCAGATGGTGATGTCACACAACTGTGCACCCCAGTTCCAGCCTCACCTGAGGTCGGGTGTGGGATTTTCCACTTTTGGCTTCCTGGCACTCAAAGAAATGCAGATGTTGGAGCATTCTGGATTTTGGCTGAGGATTCGACTGATAATTCATACTTTTTCTAGAAAACTATTCTATTTACCAAGGTTTTCGTCTTTGTGGACAATGTTGCGTTTAGTGTTTCATCTCACTTGTTCTGTGTGTATGGTACTGGGGGTGGGACCCAGGGCCTCGTGCAAGCGAGGCAAGCACTCTACCAAAGCAGCCATGTCCCCAGCCGTGCTCAGTGTTTTAAACTCCATCTGTTTCACTTCGTTCCTACAATTATGTGTGAGCTTCCTTTACCTACTTTGTTTTGGTGCTGGGGATGGACCCCAGGGATGTCTAACCCCTGTACCACACCCCAGCACTTGGCATTTTTTTATTTTGAGGCAGGGCCTCCCTAGGTTGCTGAAGCTGGCCTCTAATTTGAAATCCTCCTGCCTGGGCCCCCTGGAGTCACTGGGGTGGCAGGCTGCAGCACCACGCCCAGCACCCCTGACTCACTTTAGTCAGAGGTCTGCTACCTAACCAAACTTTCCCAGACCATCTGTTTCTGGCTTGTTCTTCTACTTCATTAAGACTTGCTCTTTATAATCTCCATTCTTCCAACTTTGTAAAAATTCACTCAGCTCCTTGCAGAAGTTGAGTTGGATGCTCCATGATGAGTGCAAACCTCCCTCCCTGATGTAGGCATTCAGAATGGGCTCTGTGCTGGGGACATGGTGGTGCACTTGCAGTCCCAGCCACCCAGGAGAAAAACGCTGCAATGTCAGACCCCGAGCGTGATGCCAGCGTGGCTGCTCACCTCTGGACATGTGCCTTTCTCTGCTGCATCTGTCCTGCTCTCAGCCAGGTGGCTACAGCTCCTTCACCCCTGCTGGGCTCCCTGCCTCTGGGACAGTGTCCACACAGCAGAGGAGCTGCTGACGCACATGGCCACCCCACCGCCATCCTGGACGCCTTCTGGCCCACCCTGGCCCAGCCCCTTTTCCTCCCGTTCCCTCAACTGAGCCACGAAGGGCACATCTAAGAGCCACCTGCCATCTGCTCACAGCAGCTGGGCCTGCTCTAATCTACAACTGCACGTCCCCAAGAACCTGCACGGCAGGGGCCCTGGAGCCAGTGGTGGCCACAGCTGGTCACCTGGACACCTGAAGGCTGGGCTATAGCAGCCCAAGGAAGGAGCTGCCTCTGTCCTGGGGGTCAAGCGGAAGCGGGGGCCAGGGCCAGGTGCTGCAGGGAGGAGGACGGGCCACAGCAAAGGATGCTGGGAGTCTTCAGTAGTGCCAGGCCCTCTGCCAGCCAGGACGCTGGGGCCAACCAGAGCTAGGGAGCACCCAGAGCTGGGTGTGGAGACAGAGGGCAGGGCAAGGGCCCTGGGCGACAGCCTGTGGGGCCCTGAGGCAGCCAGAAGCATTCGGAGCAGACAGGCAGGCAGACAGCAAGGGCAAAAGCGCTCATCCCAGCAGGGAGGGAGGGGCCCTGGGCCTTGTGAGGTGACCTCCTGGCAGGCACATCCAACTCGACAGCAACACCTGGCAGCAGGGCTCCAAGGGGCTGACCCACCAGAGGGCAGGGAGGAAGACGGGATCCTGGCCTACTCCCTCTCCTCCCGCCAGCTCCCCAAAACAGACCTTGGGCACTGCCCTCGCTGGGTGCACAGGACCTACAGCCCAGCCAGCACGCACTCCTTGCAGGCTGAAGATCCCCTCCCCACTCTCCTACTGCAGCGCAAGCCAGAGGTGAGGCCCTGCTGCCCCCCGGTGACCAAGGAGGGCCCTGCCATCCATGTGTCCCAGTGGAACAGGGGCAGCACTATAAGCCACCACATTCTGATGCCTGGCCAGCTGGGATTCCCCCGTTGCACCTGCCCCGAGTAGGGGATCCGGGCATATCTGTCACCAGGCTGGGAAAGTCTTGGGCTGAAGGGGATCCCCGGCAGACGTGAACTTCCAGAGAGCCCAGCCAGGCACAGAGAGTTGTGCGCATGTGTGTGCTGGGGCTGACCTGGGCATTGCTACTGGGCTGCCCCTCCAGCCCTGTTTTATTGCTTTATTATTTCTGAGATAAGGTCTTCCTAAGTCACTGAGGCTGGCCTTAAACCTGTGATTCTCCTGCCTCAGCCTCCTGAGTTGCCGGATTACAGGCGTGGCCACGGGGTCTGGCTTCTCTTTTTCTCTTGATGTAAAACACACTCACAGCATAAAATGGGCGTTTCTCCACTTTTGAGCACACAGATCGGTGGCATTGGTGCACTACGTCCTTACCCAACGCCCACCTCAGGGCGCGTCCACCTTGCAAGTGTGAAACCTGCACCATGAGACAGCCCAGCAGCCCTGTGCCACCTCCTGACCCCGTGCCACCTCCCGGCCCCGTGACTCCGACCACTCTGGGGACCGCGTGAGTGCAGTCATCAGGATCTGTCCTGTGGCTGGAAGATGGCATTCAGCACAAGGTCCTCAAGGCCCCGCCCTGCTGTGTCCCCCTGAAGGCTGAAGCACGCTCCGCCATGCAGATGGACTGCGTTGCTGGTCGGTTCGTGTGTCCCCAGACATGTGGGCTGCGTCCACCTCGAGCCCACTGTGTGCAGTGAGCTCGGACACCGCTCTTCCGGGCCTGCTTGCATCTTCCGAGCACACACAGAGGTGGAACTGCAGGGCACACTGCTGAACCTGAGGCGCTGCACGGGGCTTCTGTGGCTACGCTGTCACGCTCCCACCAACAGCCACGGCTTCAGCTCGGACTAAATAACCTGCCGTGGACAGACACAGCAGCACACACCTGCCGCCCAGCAACACAGGAGGACGCAAGCGCCTGGCCAGCCTCAGCTGGCAATTCAGTGAGTCCCTGTCCAAAATAAAAAATGCAAAGGGCTGGGGACTGTGGCTCACTGGCAAAGCACCGCAGCACGTAACACCTCTGGCGGGCAGGGTCCTCCCGAGGCAGGGTCCTCACCCCTCCTGCTGGAGCACAGCACAGTATCTGCTGGGGCTGAGGGGAGGACACAGGCTGGCCATGTCCTCTGTTGCCCAGTGTGCCCTGGAGAATAAGGGCTGGGCCCTCCTTGCTGCCCCTGCCCAGAGCCTCCTGCTTGGCCTCAAGGGTAAGCAGAGGCGCTTGTGTGTAAGCAAAACACCATTTTTACCTCTTTTTCTTCACATTTTAATTCTAAAATGAAAAGTTCCAGGCCCCTCTAACGCCTGGCCAGCCAGGAGAGACCCCAGGCCCTCTGTGCGCCTGGCTCTCCAACTCCTGGATGCCCTCAGCCCTGCCCTCCGAGCCCAGCCTGCCCCTGGGAGTCCTTCGAGGCTCTCGGACTCCACACATCCTTTCTGGTTGGACCCACCTGCTCTCCTGGAGGGACGTGTGGTCCTCCGGCTGCCGGTGACGAGGATGACAGGCACCAGGGCCCAGCCGGGGCTGCTGCGGAGGCCTGGGCCCTGCTGCCCTGCACACTCTAAGGGCAGCAGCAGGCAGTGGGCTGCTGGCACCTCAGGCCTCCGCCAGCCCCTTGGTCCACACAGCCCACAAGGAAAGGCCAAGCTGGTCCCCAGAGGTGGCTGACACTAGAGCCACCAGTAGAGGCTGGGCCCGGAAGAGAAGCCACACCTCAGATGCACGGGTGCCCGAGGTTGGCAAGGAAACTTGCCTCCAGGTGAGGCTTGGCTGGAGGCCAATGGCCAGGGAGGCCCAAACACAAGAGCACAGCCAAGCTGGGCAGCCAGAGAGGCAGCAGCTTCACCAGTGCCAGACAATCTGGGGTGACATGTGGACGCGGCTCCTGCCACTGTGGGTCCTAGGAGAGAGCACATGGCTGGCCTGCGGAGCGATCCCAGGGCACCTGCTCTGGCGGCACTTTCTACAGCCTCCCCAGCGGGGTCTCACAGGGTGGCACGGTGGCAGGACTCACAGCTGGCCCACAGCCACTCAGCAGCCCCCTGGCCCTACCCCACAGCACCCCAGGTGTCCTCCAGCCAGCTGGCCCCACGCATCCCTCACTCCCTCCTCCGGACTCTGGTCACAAGGGGCCCCAGCCCCACCTATTGCCCACCCTCCACGCAGCACCGCGCCAGGATCCCTTCTGCTGGGCCACACCACACCACGTCACGGAGGGCTCCTCCCAGGGCAGGCCTGCCACCTCCGCAGCCCTGCGAGGCACGGCCAGGCCCAGCGACACTGGAGCCTGAGACAAGGACAGCACTTGGCGTGGGGCTGAACCTGTGGGCCCCAAACCTGCTGACCCTGGGTTTTGTTAGGAGGGAACACTAAGGGGACTTTTGTTTCCAGGGCTGCCCAACGGAGCACGCATGCTGCGTGGGAGCAGGGCCTGAGGTGGCAGCTGGCCAGGCACCCATGCCCTGTGGCACACGATTGCTGCGGCCAGCACCCAGGCAGGCGCCCCGCCCAGCAGGTACCCTTAGGCCATCCACAGAGCTGGGCAAGAGCTGGGCAGAGAAGCTCCCGCAGCCACGGCACGAACACTCCTCGCAGAGCCAACTCATGAAGACACAGAGGCTCATCCACAAAGTCTCAGACACGCGGCGCCTTTGTGGGCCCTGGGGCAGCTGCCAGCCCGCACTGGCCGAGCTCAGCTTCCTCCAGCATCCGAGGCTTATCTAGACATGACTGCTACTGCTAATGAGGAGAGAAGGTCACGGGAGCCTTCTCAGCGTCCCTACCAGCCAGCACTCAGCGGGGGCAGCTGGAAGGGAAGGCAAGGGTCGGTCAGACTCTGCATGGATGGCCTGAGCTGGTCAGGACCAGACTAGCATCCTCCACTGGGTGTCCAGACCCTCCCCAACAAGAGGCCCCCAGGGAGACACATGCAGGTGTTGGGTGAAAAGGGCATGGCTGGGGCACCTTGTTCCGTGGCACTGCATGTCTGGGGTGGAGGTCCCCAGAGGCTGGGACAAGGAGACAAGCACAGACTTCATGGACACACCTGCCATGCACCATCAGCCCTCAGGCCCCCTGGGTTTGCAGGTTCTGGCTGGGTGACCCACAGGCCCCAAGGCCACCCCCACCTCTGCAGCCCACGACCCAGGTGCAACAGGTGTGCACATACACCTGACCCACAGCTGGAAGAGACCCCAGCTCTGCTCAACTCCTACCATGGGCACATTTGTAGGCTCAGCCCCTCACCCACGGTGGTTCACCGAGGAAGCTGCAGGGCAGATCTGAGTGTCCTGGGGAGCTGCACGCTCCAGCCCTGCTGGCTCAGAGCCGGGAGGGCCAGCTCCGCACCAGTTCTGTACGGGACAGAACCTGGTCGGTGGGAAGCTGGCCTCTTAGTGGGGACAGCCTTCTCCCCTCCAGGCTCTCCTGAGGCCCATGGGGCCTGCAGCACCCCAGAGTCCAGGCTCCAGGAGCCTCAGCACTCAGCTAACTGGCACTGAGCCTGCAAGGGTGCCCGTCCTCAGGTCCTGGGGACTACCTGGGAGACACTGTTGGGGGAGGCCTGGTGGAGAATGGGCCAGCATAGAGCCCTGCAGCAGGACACCACGGAGCCCTGCAGGCCAGAGGCCACTGCCACAGGCTGCTAACCATGGCAAGATTAAGTAAGGACCTGGATGAGAGAGACCAGCCAGGAGTGACACTGAGCCAGGGCCAGACTCCTGATCCCTCCAAGACTGTCCCCACAGTCTAGATGTCCACGCTGCCCAACGGGACAGCCCTCATAGGAACACTCCCTGCCCTCAGGGCCTGGCTTCTCAACAAGTCCAGGTCTGGTGTGGGGGTGTCCCAACAGAGACAGCCCCGGTACGTGCCCAGGGCTGTGCCAGCCCACGCCCACCCAGGTGGAGAACCTCCGCACCCAGCAGACAGGAGGCAGCAGAACGGCCCGCAGCAGGCACTTCCTGAAAGGGGGGCATGGCGGGGCGGCAGGCAAAGCTCTGGGATTTCTTCTGCCCTGCAGAGGGGAGAACTGAGCTGGCTTAGGAGTCAGACGGCTGCCCTAGGTCACAGGAAGGAGTGTGCAGGTGAGCTGAAACAAGGCCAGCCCTGGCTGCCACCTTGTGAGCAACAGAATGTCCCACGGTTGGTCCATTTCCAAAATACAGGACTTAGGTTTAATGTAAAATTACTGGGGAGGGAGGGAGGGAGGAAGGATGGATAGGCAAACAGTCAGAGGGGAGAAAAAACAAATGGCTACCAGTAGGTCACACCTGAGGCGACAGATTCGCAGCCCTGGACGCACAGGAGAAGGAAGGCACCTGGCCAACAGAGATGAGCTGTGCACCTGCCAGCTCAACCCAAGGGGACTTTCCTGCCACAGAGGACACCGGGAGGTGGGGACACTAATGGTCCCTCTCTTTAAATATCCCAGCAGGAGGCAGTAAAACCTCGGTGATGTTCCCAGACTGTGCACCCCAAGGTACTCAGCCAGTGGGGACCCTGCACTCCAGGGGTAGAACAACGGTCATACCCAATCTGGGGGTCCCTGACCACCAGGCACCCGATCTCCCACAACCGTCATCAAAGGCTTACAAAAACCATAAAGTATTTCATTTTACTAAAAAGGAGAAATTTGTCTGAATTCAGAAATTTCATTCAGTTTAAAACATGAATTTAAGAAAGGGTCTAAGACTAAAAAGAAAAAAGACAAAGTTATAGGTATTAAAATATATTTCAATACAGAGAAATGGACAGAAAAAAGTGTTTCTAGATGAGAAAGTATTTCGTAGGATAAAGTAATATTTTTGTGCCAGAGTCCAAAATGAAAGAATAGGGCACAACCAGGGTGTGAGCAGGTCGTGGAAGGTCTGAGTGGGCTGTGGAGGGCTGTGGAAGGTCCATCTCAGGAAGTGTGTGTGTGAGCCGGGCGCAGTGGCGCACGCCTGTAATCCAAGCAACTAGGGAGGCTGAGTCAGGAGGATCGCGAGTTCAAAGCCAGCCTCAGCAACTTAGCGAGGCCCTAAGCAACTCAGTGAGACCCTGTCTCTAAATAAAATACAAAATAGGGCTGGGGATGTGGCTCAGTGGCCGAGTGTCCCTGAGCTCAATCCCCGGTTCAAAAACAAAAAAAAAGAAGTGTGTATGTGATTACGTTGGCTATAATAGAAGCAGAGTCAAAGTTATATAAGGAATATTCTAAGGTCAAACTTTAATATACGAATATGAAACAAAGTCTTAAAATTTTGATCTGTTCTTATCTATCAGGATAATTTCTATTAGGTTTTATTTCTTAGGGAAACTATGTCTTAAAGGAATTAGGGTTTATATTTTAGGTTATTACAGAATAGTTGACACCCTAAATATATGTGACTAGAGATATGCATACATCTGAAATTAAATACTTCTCCAAGCCCTAAGTGTTAATGAAAATATTTATAAAACAAAAGTTTATGTAGGTTTACAGGAAAGGTAACCAATAAGTACTCTCTTTCATACATTGTATCCTACATAAAAGGGCCACACCACCATTTAAAATTGTGGTTCGTATCTGTTTGCTCTGACTAAGCCAATTCTGATCATTAACAGTGTTTCCTGAATGCGTAAGAGATTTAATGCTAGCTTAGGACAGCAAGTTTCCAAACCAATGTTCTCTCAAATAAAACTGTGTGCAGCAATAGTCTCCTTCAGATTTATGCCATTTAATATTCTGTAACTGGATCAAAGTAATCTGTTATCAATAAATTATATGTAAAATTTGTGGTACTTTTTACACTGGAATGGAAAATTAAACATACCTTTGAAAGATAATGAGAGTCGAATTTGTTTAGAGGTTGACAATGTGGAACATGGAAAAATTTTACACACCCCCTTTTTTTTGTACACAGATTGAACTCAAGGGCTCACGACCACTGAGCCACATCCGCAGCTCTATTCTGTATTTTATTTAGAGACAGGGTCACATTGAGTTGCTAGGGCCTTGCTATTGCTGAGGCTGGCTTCGAACTCACAATCCTCCTGCCTCAGCCTCCCAAGCTGCTGGGATTATGGGCGTGCACCACTGTACCTGGCACATTTTGCCACTTTTCCTACAAAAATTATATTAGGATTATTATAGGAATAATGCTCCTTGGTTCAAAGCTATTTTACAAACTGAATGTTTTGCTCTCGTTAATTTCATTTTGAATTTTCCTTACAGAACTTTATAACTGATGCCTG
Organism: Glaucomys volans; assembly: GCA_020662805.1. Classification (NCBI taxonomy): domain Eukaryota; kingdom Metazoa; phylum Chordata; class Mammalia; order Rodentia; family Sciuridae; genus Glaucomys; species Glaucomys volans. The sequence continues at coordinate 102,346 of JAJEJO010002022.1, forward strand.
TCAGTGCTGTGCAGGAGTCCTCTTCTAACAGAACACTGAGCTAACTGAGATAATGATCCACCACCTGCTGGACAGACAGGATTAAGGCTGCCTTCCAGCACTAGTGCTGACCCCAGATAAAGGAAAGGAGGAACCACAGTTATGGATATTAACGCTATAACTTGTTACTCCTACTTCAGGACCCGTGAAACTGACCTGCTGGATGTTGAAACCCAAAACTCAGAGACCAAAGTCAGGGAAGCAAAAGGGCCAAGGAGGAGGCAGCCAATATTTTGGCCCCTGACCTCTAAGGTCAGCGAGGACCCAGGGAACGATGGGACCCCTCTGAGGGCCCTGCAACTCAGGTGAGTCATCTGACCTCCTGATCAGGGCACCACGAGGACCCCAGAGAACAGGAAGCTGACCAGTGCACATTCTGCCAAGAGGAGGGTCCTGGGAGAGGGAAGGGTCCCTGATGGGTCAGCAAGACCCTGACCCATCCTGGCAGGTGGCACGACTGGTAGAGGAAAACTAAAGGAGCCAAGAGGCTTCTCAGAGGTCCCAAGAGCCGTCCCTGAGGAATCTCAGGGACCCTAAGAGTAGATAGGAACAAGGTCAATTTGACCACCTTGGTCCTGAACACCTGGCAGGAGCCTACGGCCAAAGCACAGCCACACGTGGGCATTTAAAGAAAAAAAAAGAATGGTTTTTGTTTGTTTGTTTGGTTTGGTTTGGTTTGGCTTTTTGTTGATTGGTTTGTACTGAGGATGAAACCCAGGGCCACATGCCTAGACCTTTTAATTTTTTTAAAAAATTGAAACTGGGTCTTAAGTAGCTTAGGGCCTTGATAAGTTGCTGAGGATGATCTCCAACTTGCTGTCCTCCTGCCTTGGCCTCCCAAGTTGCTGGGATTAGGTGTATGCTGCCCAGCCAACAGTTCTTCTGATGTAACCTGAAATTTGTGCATTTGTGTCAATCCTCCCAGAAGTAAGTAAAACTTGAGATTATAAAGGAAAGGTTTTCTTATAGGAGTGCCTAATAAATAGCACCAGAGCTCAGTTAGAGTCACGAGTTTGTTCTGAGTCAATCTGAGACCTACAAATATTCTAACCTGCATAGGTGGACTTGATCTGTGTTCCTCAAGGGTTTTTGTTTTGCTTTTTTTGTTGTTCTTTTGTTTTGTTTTTGCTGGTATGATTATCTAGTCCTGATATTTACTATGAGCTGCAATATGGGCTCTCTTATGTGGGAAAAACTACAGAATTTCCTACCCTGGGCACAAAAGGCCAATTTCTAAGAGTATACATACTAACCACATGCTCCACTGTATCACCTTTCAGGTTAAACAGACTCCCTACTCCTCAGACTCCTCTGGAGTTTGCAGATATTTGCTTCCAGCCTGGCAACTCAGAAAGAAGAAAAGCTTCAACGGAGCTGGAAAGGTCCTTACCAGGGCTCCTGATCACTAGGACGGCTATCCAAACTGCTAAAAAGGGAACTCAATACCATGGGTGGTTTCCACCCCAAAAAAGCTGCTATGTCTAGGGCAGAGGGCAATACCAAAGGGCACGAAAACAAAAAAGAAAATGAGACTCAAAGATATAAAAAAAAAAGGGGGGTGGACTTGTGAGAAACAGAAAGTCCAGTGATCCATTTTCAGAATACGGTATTTAACCTTAAATGGAAAATTACTAAAGATGTAAATGGTTAGCAGCAGTTAACACCCAAGTGTGCCAGATTCACAGCCCTTGACAGACAGGAGGGGAGGGGAGGGGTCCAGCCTGACCAACAGAGATAAACTTTGCATATGCCAAAATGCACTCAATTCCAGAAAGGCCTTCCTACCACGAAGGAAGTATAAAACCCAACAGGAGACAGCAGAGGCTAGGGGATGTGCAGGAAGTTCTGCACCCCACAGTACTCAGCCACTGAGGAACCAGGGGGGGACCCTGCGCACTAGGGGATAAGATGCTGATGAACTGCGCGGCCTGCCTGACCAGCGGACAGCAGTCTTGCAGACCATTACAAAGCTCTGATTTCCCTGCACCTTGTTTCTCAGTCCATCTTTGGGTTTGGACAGGTGAGCATGTTTCTCACAAGCAGAATCACCTGGGAGAAGGTGGAGGATGCCTGGGGCTCTGGGGGGCCTGGAGCTTTGACGGGTGAGCTCAGTGCCAGCAGTCCAAGGCAGGAGCGGGCAGCCATATGGGCGTGACCAGGCATGCACCAGCTGCCCCTCTGGCACTCAGATCCACAGAGGTCCACCCTGGGGCCTCCCAGGGGCATACAGGCCCTGAACAGCAGGTGCGGCATGACAACCCTTTGCCTCGTGGTCTCAGCTGGGAGAGGACAGCTCCATCACCATCAAAGTGCCATCGGTCCTGCATAGTTTCCTGTCCCAGCTCCTCCCCCAAGCAGATCTCTGGCTTCCCGTGGACTCCAGCCCCGTCCTCCCAATTCTCTGCAGGCCTGACAGTGCCCTCAGGTCTGTGCACTGTCCCCAGGGAAGGGAGGAGCCTGTGCCACCTCCCTGCACATGCAGGTGTGTGGGCCCCTCTCCTGCGCTCAGCCCCTCGGGCCATCAACACCACCCTGGCACTGCCTCGGAGGTCAACACACTCTGACACAGACACTCTCACCCGCTGGCGGGAGCCCAGCAGCCTCCTCTTGGTGAGATGCGGTGCAACTGGCTGGCTCTGTGGAAGACAAGGCATTGGGACAACAACCTACTGTGACCCACCAGCTACTTTCCATGAGGGGATGCGCCATGGCCTGCAGGGCCATGTTGGCTGCAGGTCTGAGGAGAATACCAGGTGCACATGCTGGCTGTCCCTAGGACTGCCCTAAACAAAAGAATCCTACTGAGATGTCCCTAAGTGGGTCCGGGCTCTGAAGGCCTCACCCCATGGGGAGGCCTCCTGCCACTCCCTAATACCTCTACAATCCCAAGACCTCAGCCCCTATACTCCACGAGCCGGGGTCCAAGCTCAACCACCAGCCACTCCGGCCTCCAGAATGTGAGCAGCAGGTAGGTGACGGCAGGCTGGCCCTGGGTCTGGGAGCTTCTCACCAGGTAGGAAAGCAGCAGCAGCAGGAAGCGAACCTTCAAGTGTAAAGCCAGGAGCACAGGACCCGAGAGAGGCCAGGAGAAGACGGGATGTGGGACATGCAGGGACACGGGGTATCTGCAGCCAGCACGGCCATTCACGTGAGGCCCCCTGAGACTTCTGCTCAGCCCCTTGCTCTGGGGCACCTCACTCTGCAGTGCCCTCCCTGCAGGGGCAGTACATGACACCAACCTGGTAGCTTGGGATGCACCCAGACGCCCAGCCACACATGTGGACCCAAGGCCAGCCTCCATTTTCATATGCTGTCCACCTCGCAGAGAGACCAACGCTCCAGAACACCTGTGATTCTCCACTAGTACAGATGCCTGGCTGGGTGACTCTGGATCCAACGAAGTCTGATGCCTCCCTACCCTGGTGACCTCAGTGAGGTACGAAGATGGGCCATTCTTCTCACTGAGAAGAGAGCGGTCTCTGTTCTTTTTTTTTTCCAGTGCTGGGGATTGAACCCAGGGCCTTGTGCTTGCGAGGCAGGCACTCTAACAACTGAGCTACATCCCAGCCCTGCCTCTGTTCTTTATTCCTAAAGGGACTGGAAGATGCCACAGAGGAAGTTCACTAGGAACTCCTTCTTAAGTGAGTCTAATCAAATGAGTCCTTCCTCCCTCACTCCCTCCCTCCTCCCTTCCTCTCTTCCTCACCTCGCACACCGATCACCAATTAAGGAAGCCTGAACCTGCAAGCCGGAGAGCTGCTGCAAGCTGCGTGAGGCCGCCAGGCCGCCCTCCCTGCCACCTGCTCCCCAGGCTGCCATGGACCCTACTTCTGAGGGACCTCCTGTGTTGGCAGCGCCTGCTGAGGCCCTCAGGTCACAGTGACCCCATGTCGAGCCTCTGTCCCCTGGTTGTGGCTCTGCCCTAATGAGACACGCTCTCCTGCGAGGCTACCCCAACCCCTTCACTGCTTCTCACCCCCAAAGCCAACGACACCCACAGGTGAGTTTCCCATCCACCCATATGGCTCTGACCAGTGCTGCATTAGGAGCCACACACTGGGCTCAGCCCTCCTGCCAGGGCTGGAGAAGAGAGGGTGCTTGGCCACAGGTGTGGGCAGCTCAGTCATTCTCCATTTGATACCCCAAGTGCAGTAACCCTTTGGTCACACTGCAGCAGCAGCACCTGGTGGAGAGCAGGAAGTCCAGAGCCAGGCTGGACACCAGGAGCTGAGTTCCTGGAAGGCCCACAGCATGGGGGGCCTCAGGATAGCAGGTACGTGGGCATGGGTGCTGAGCCACAGTGATCCTGGCGGGGTTGGACAGCAGCTCCCTGGCCTCAAGGTGAGCACAGGGCCATGGCAGTCACCTGGACACTCAGGTCACGAGAATATACAGCAGGGCAGGTCTTCGCAGGGACAACTCCCCTGCCAGAGGAGCACTGAGAATGTGGAAGGGTCACCCAGCCCATCCCTCATGGGCCCTCCACGGAGCACCCTAAAGCGACACCCAGCCCTCCTTCAGCACGCAGTGAAGAAACACTGAGGAAGACCCTGGTCACAAGGCACTCAGCTGACAGCAGGCCGTCAGCTCCCTGCTGATGGAGGCAGCCTGCAAGAGGCACTAGGTCCACCCTCGGGCTGAGCAGGAACAAGCTTGAGGGAGAAGCTGCCTCCCCACCTGTGTGCAGAACCAGGGATGATGGCCAGCATGTGGACACCTGGCCTCCTGTGGTCTGAGGATGCCTGCCTCCAGCCGGGGATGCACCTGCTGGAAAGCCATCCCATCGATGTGACACAGAGGGGACCAAACACTGGTGACGCCTCCTGCAAGGACGCTGCAGGGTGAGGCCAGAAAGCAGGGCTCAAATTAAACAAGATTCTGGGATGTCCTCAGCAGTCAACGCACAAGTGGCACTCACAGAGGGCTGCAGAGTGCACAGCCAGGGAGGAAGGAGCCAGAACAGGGACAGGTCTGCGTCAATGCGGAGGCACAGGTGGCAGAGGCCAGCAGGCTCATCCCCTCCAGGGCTGCCTTTGCTCACCACACTAAGAACCACTACTGTCTCAGTCTGACGCCCTCAGGTGTGTGCCCGGGCCTGGTGAGGGGAGGAGACAGCACTGGCCAACGCATGCCGTCCCGGTGGAAGATGAAGGGGAGATGGACAACGTGGCCACTGTGGTGCTGACTCAGCAGGCAGGGTGGCTCCCATGGCTGTCCACTCAGGACACACACGCACAGCTGCCTGCCAGGAACAGCTGTAGGGAGTGCAGGCTGCACAGGGTAGAATGGAGGCATGGATCTTGGAGGGGCAAACCTGTGCAAGGGGGTGCATAGGGTCCACACTCCACACGCACCTGTCCGAGCTCAGACTCCTGCATGGTGAGGCCCGTCCCACCTGCCTGAGGTTGGAGGCTGGAGGCTGGAGGTGGAGGGGTGGTGCCAAGGTCTATGTGGGCACACAAGCTCATCCGCCACTGTACCCCTGTCCCTGCTCACTGGCTCTGTCCTGACCTGTCAGTCTCCACACTGGACACACAAAAGAAGGAAGCCTGACCCCTGGGCAGAAGCAAATCCTGATGACAGAGCCTTGAGGCTGGGCTACAGGGTGAAGCGATGTAGGTCTGTGGCCGGAGGCAGGGGATGCCCACAGCCCAGTTGCGGGGCCCTGGGGAAAGGCTGGCTGGGGCAGATGTGGGAGGGTGCCAGGTCCCAGGGCTGTGAGTGTCAGGACCAGGAAAGGAGAGGTGCCTGCTTCTCTGGCATCGTCCACTACCCATTTCCACCCCTCATGGGGCCAGCTGCCTCTGCAGCAGGCACCTGCATGGGAGAAGACCCAAGGCCACCGCCTCACACCGCAGGAGCCTGAACCACAGCCCAACAACAGCAGGACTCCCGAGGCGCCTGCTCTTCAGGTGCAGAAAACAACTCCCTGTGCAGGGTCAGTGGGAAGTACCAAGTCTACTGCGAGGAACTTACTAGCCCCATGCAAAGCCTGCCTTTGCTGGAGAACATCAGCACTTGGATCTGTTCCAACCCAGCTCCAGAGCTGAGGGGACAAGGCTCTGACCCATTCATACGCCATTCCAACCCAACTCCAGTGTGGGGAGAACTCAACTTCTGAGTCCACTCACACATAATTTGGGGGCCACCTCTCAGCACCATGGGGGAGCTATCCATGGTAGCTGGCCAGGCACTGAGAGGGGTCAGCAACTCACACACTTGCACTGGAGATACCAGCAGCCCAGAGACCCCGTCTGGAATGAGCCAGTGGGTCCAGCACCATGTGGGAGAACAGAAACCCAGGTGCTCCCCATACCCATCCTCTTCCTGCCTGGACCTGAGCAGCCATCTTCTGCCACCAGCAATTCCGGCAACACCACCTGTCTCCTGGGCTCACAAAACAGCCATCGAGACTCGTTGACGTTGCCCTGCCACCTCCACACAGTCAAGGGGATCTCAACTGTTACACATGACTGCAGAACTGCTCTCTGGTCCAGGCTATATACACCCAACTCCTGCCCATGGACACCTGCTTGTTCAGGGGCCGAAAAAGAAGACTAGACACCAGGCCAATTATGGGAGATTCAGGTTGCCTATGGGCACCAAACACCACTAGTTCTCAGGTCATGAAGCATCCAATGGGATGTGCCACTGCTTCCTCCCTAGGCACATGGACCACCGCTTCCTCCCTAGGAAGTATGGACCGCCGCTTCCTCCCTAGGCACCAGGGACCACCACTTCCTCCCTAGGAAGTATGGATCACCGCTTCCTCCCTAGGCACATGGACCGCCGCTTCCTCCCTAGCTACCATGGACCACCGCTTCCTCCCTAGGCACCATGGACCACCGCTTCCTCCCTAGGCACCATGGACCACCGCTTCCTCCCTATGAAGTATGGACCGCCGCTTCCTCCCTAGGCACCATGGACCACCGCTTCCTCCCTAGGCACCATGGACCACTGCTTCCTCCCTAGGCACCATGGACCACCGCTTCCTCCCTAGGCACCATGGACCACCGCTTCCTCCCTAGGAAGTATGGATCGCCGCTTCCTCCCTAGGCACCAGGGACCGCCGCTTCCTCCCTACGAAGTATGGACCGCCGCTTCCTCCCTAGGCACCAGGGACCGCCGCTTCCTCCCTAGGCACCAGGGACCACCGCTTCCTCCCTAGGAACTTGGACCACAGCTTCCTCCCTAAGGTCCTGGACCACCGCTTCTCCACAAATCACTTCATGAAAACAAAGGCATTCACAGCAGTGGGTATACGGAGGACCACGGCCTGTTTGGTTGCAGAGTCCACACAATGTCCCATGGGAAGGGACAGAGAAGGGGTCACAGGCAGTTTTCTAAACCTGTGTCCTGAAAGCCAACTCTTGCCCTGTGAGCCAAGCAGGTAAGAAAAGACGGAGCCTGGTTACTCACCACAGTGAAGCACCCTCCTCTACATCCCAGGGCCTCCAGAGGCCAGAGGCCCTACCATCCTGCCACGGGGATGCTTGCCCAGGAAGCCCACAGGCCATGATAGCCCAAGCTGGACTCCTGGGCATCTCCTTCCACATTCCATCGCCCTCAGATGGCTGCACTCCTCCCCAGAGTTCATCTCAGACCTGCAGGACCCCTCCGTCTACCCCCACCTACACAATCCCTATCCCCATCCCAGCCAAACTAACCTACGCAGACCAGCCCACCCAGCACACCACTCTCCCAGACACACCCTCTGCGTGGCCCAGAGACTTCCCACTCCTTAGCATGACATCCTGTTCAACTGAAGGGACATTCACCACGGAGCTACTCGGGACAAGCCTGGGCAGGGGTGGGGATGGCACTGAGCAAGACAGACACAGCACCACAGTGGGAGCCACAGCCCACAGCAGCCTCGGGAGGGTGGACGAGTCCTAAAGGACAGTGTCAGCACTAGGGTCCAGCAGGCTACTGCCCGCCACGCCACCCTCCTCATCTGGAGGGTGCATCTGGGGGAAGTGCTCACATGTCCACGGGCACTGCAGAGGTCAGCGAGAATGGGGCAGAGACCACACCGAAGAGAAAGTGGCTGAGAACCTCCAGAACCAGGGAAGACCCCCAACCCACGAAGGCAGAAGACCCAACACCCACGGAGCCCCAAGGAGAAGCCAGCCAGAGGTCAGGCAGCCGTCACAGGAAGGGCCATGATGCCGCCACCCCGACCTCCTTCCAGCAGTCCCCACTGGCCGGCAGCTGGCTTCTCCATAGCAAGCCACTAAGCAGAGCAGGGCGCTGCCCTCACTGTGCAGAGGATGCTGCCTGACCAGCGCACGGCCAGCACACCCGCAGTGACAAGCAGACAAGCAGCTTCGGACGGACGGGCACAAACCAGCTGCAGGTCTCAGAGCCTACAGAACAGAGCAGAGTGGTGAGCTTGAGTCAGGAGTCAGGCAAGTGCTCCAGGAGGGGCAGGGGCCAGACCTGCAGCCTGGGCTTCTGCTCTGGGGGAGGAGACACAGCCAGCTGGGTGGAGGTCTGCCCCCAGGGAAGAGGAGCAGTGCTGACCTCCACCAGGAGCAGGGGAGGCAGAAGGAGGACTCAGCACAGGCTGAGGCCCAGGGGAAGCAGATGAAGCAGGCAGGATTCAAAAGCCCAGAACAAGCAGCGATGCAGATCCAGCAACAGCAAGCGGGGTTGAGGGACCGCAGGGCAGCCACAGCAAGGACGGGATGTGCTGGCCAGGCCTGTGGTTCCTACTCAGGAGGCTAGGCAGGAGGATCACAAGTTCAAGGCCAGCCTCAGCCACTTAGCAAGGCCCTGTCTCAAAATAAAATAGAGGCCTGGGGTGCAGCTCAGTGGTAGCACACCCCTGGGTTTAATCCCCAGGACCCAAAAAAAAAGAGTGCTGGGCTGGCCAGACACCGTGCCACTCGCTAGTACTAGGCTGGCCACAAGTGACCTAAAACCAGTCACCTGGCCAAGCCCAGAGCCCACGTGGAGAGAGGCCGCAGGAAGGCATGGAGGGAAGCAGAGAACTGGGCTCCCTGGACTCCAGCAGCCAAGGGAAGGAGGTGAGCAGACTGCAGAGAAGGTCCTTCAAGGTGGACTGACCAAGGCAGGCTGCTGAGAAGGACTGGCCAGGGGGCTGGGAGCTCCTTTCTCCTACTCGTCCTCATCCTCAGGGCTCTGCCGAGGTTGGAGGCTGATCAGGCACCAAGTCAAGGTAGAAGCTGGGAAAAATGCTGCCAGGGAGGCTAAACCAGGAGGATCACAGTTCCGGTCTCTCAAAGTCTCTGAAGGAAAAATTAGATAACTGAGCCGGGTGCAGTGGTGCACCCTATAATCCCAGTGGCTCAGGAAACTGAGGCAGGAGGATCCCAAGTTCAAGGCCAGCCTCCACAACTGAGTGAGACCCTAAGCAATTTAGTGAGACCCTGTCTGAGAATAAAAAATGAAAAGGGCTGGGATGTGACTCAATGGGTAAGTGCCCCTGGGTTCAATCCCTAGTTCCGGAAAAAAAAAAAATGATAAGTTAAATGGATCTTATTAAAATTAAGGACATAGCCAGGTATGGTGCTATGTACCTATAATCCCAGCTGCTCAGGAGGCTGAGGCAGGAGAATCACAAGATTGAGGCCAGCCTGGGGAACTTAATGAAACCCTATCTCAAAAAATAAAAAGCACTGGAGGTGTGGCTCAGTGGAGAGCACGCCTGGGTTCAGTTCCCAGTAAACAAAACAAAAACATCCATACGTACAAGCACACATAAAATCCAGGATGGACGGGTCAGGATGAGAGTGAGCGGAGACAGATTCTGATGACCACATGCAACACAGAAGGCTGTACGGGAGAAGTTCAAAGAAAAAAGTCTAACAGTGTCCCAGGGAGGGCTGGGCTCAGTGGCAGAGGCTCGCCCAGCCCGTGTGAGGCGCCGGGTCCCATCCTCAGCACCACATGTAGATAAATAAAATCAAGGCATTCTGTCCACCTACAACAACATTTTTTTTTTAAATGTACCAGGCAAATACTACTATCTAAAAGGAAGTTCCCCTCCTCAACAGGGTCACACGTGAAGAGTCCCCACACCTGGAAGGTACAAACTTCTACACGGGTGCACCTACTGACAGTCTCAAGAGGTGCAGGGCAGAGGCCGAGCCTCGAGAGAAAGGCAAGTCTGCCCTCAGATTAGGTGTCAGCCTGCTCCTGGGACAGCAGCAGAGGTGCGCAGCTCAGGGAAGCCAGCCTGACCTCAGGGACAGACGGGGCCGCTGCACCCGGCACCACACACACCGCTCTTACTAAACAGAACACCAAGGAAACCGACTTCTCCCGAGCCGCGGAGCAGGGGCTGCTCTCCCACCGACCCCCTTCTCTGGCTACACCGTAACTGGATTAGAAATGAGTCATGGAAACCTCACAGTGCTTACCCACCACATGCAAGGCCCTGGGCTTAATCCCCAGTACCATCAAAAGAAAGGGTGGACCGTTGGTCAGGGAGATCAGGAGTAGAGGCCCGCGTGCAGACGCCACCGAGAAGCGCAGGGAGACAGCACCACAGACCCTGCCGGTCAGAGGACGAGGTCGTCGTGAAGGTGTTATGCCAATAAACCGGAACAGCTGCACCAACTGAACGAATTCTTAGAATATGATCCAGAACTAGGAGGCGAAAGGCATTCTATAGCCCAGAGACACATGGAGTCAGCAGTTTCCACAGAGGAAGTCCAGGATCGGGATACCTTACGGGTGAATTCACCCAAACATCCAGGAACGAACGATTCCAAGTGAATCCCAGCTGCGCCAGATGCAGCCGAAGGCGCCCTGCTCGGCTAGGGCCAGAGAGGAAGACGGCAAGCGGACAAACGGCATGCCAACACTCCTTAAGGAGGGCAGGAGGCACGGCCACCATGCAGAGCAGGACAGCAGGACAGTGGAGCAGGGGTCCCAGGGCTGGGAAACCGAGGCCCCACCTGCAAACGACAAGACACCTACCTAGAAAATGCAAACCCTGCATAGGTGAGCCACGAGGTGGAGAGACAGTCACACCCCCAGGTCCGGGGCGCACAGTCAGCCTGCACCAGCCAGTGCCCGACCAGGGGACAGGCAACACCTGGCAGGACCTGACCCACAGAACGAGGGCTCCTGCCCCCACAGCCATCAGAGCCCTGGAGGAAAGGAGCCTGAGGGCGTCCCTCCCCCCTTGAGGAGAGCTGACCAACGGCCCAGGGCAGACTGAACCTGACGTGAGTGGGAAATGAACTCCTTTGGCTCAGTCGCTGAGATTTGGGAGTCTGGCTGCCATTCGTGGCTGTGTTCCTTGCCTACTGTGGCTCAGGGTAGGCCACTTATCCTAAGCCTTGGTTGTTATCTGCAGGATGAAGATAACGGCACGCACGCACGCACGCACACACGCACACACGAAAAATCAACTGAAGGCTGGACGTGGTGGCACATGCCTCTAATCCCAGGGGCAAGAGGCTGAGCAGGAGGATCCAAGTTCAAGGCCAGCCTCAGCAACTTATTGAGGTCCTAGGCAACTGAGGGAGACCCTATCTCAAAATGAAATATAAAAAGGGCTGGGGATGTGGCTCAGTGGTTAAGCACCCCTGGGTTAAAAAAAAAAAAAAAAAAAATCAACTGAAGGCCAGCACGGAGAGAAGCTGGCTCAGAGAAACGAACAAAAAAGAGTTCTAAATGGTGGCTCTGGTCCCAGGCAGCCCACGTAGGCTGGGGGCTGGGGGTGTGGTTCAGTGGTGAAGCACGTGCCTAGCATGCACACCGCCCTGCGTGCCCCCAGGACTGAGAATCGGTCACTCAGCTCGGTCACTTGCTCCACCTCGGCATGAGTGTGACGGAAGCTTCCTTCACCGTAACGTGAAACGCAAGCACAGCAGCAGGTCTGACTCGGGACTCCACGCTGGGGCAGGCTCCACCGGCTCCCAGGAGCACTAGGGCCAGCACGATCAGGGCAACAGGGCCATGCCCCCACCTGCTCTGGGGTCAAGGACCCCAGCACACAGCAGGCGGCTATGTACAGCTCAGTGACTGCAAAGTCACTTGGGCACTTAAATCCCTGCCTCTACCCACGGTCCCGTGAGGCCAAGATGAGTAACACACCCAAACACAAAAGCCAAAGCCATAGAAAGCTTCTAGAAGAAACAGAAAAGCAGTACTGCTTCATGACCTTGAGATCGCCTAGGCAGGACACAAACCACAAAGTGCAGCACTGGACCTCACAGCCCGCTCGTCACAGAGGCTGCGTCCGCGCTACTGTGGAGGCTGAGGTGGGAGGCCCCTCGATTCCAGCCCTGACACCAGCTGGGGCAGCCAGCGAGACCCTGTCTCTACACGAAACCCACCAGGAGGAATTGAGGGGCGAATGGCAGGCAGGTAGAGCACGCGCAGTCCATGCTTCCAACATGAGGCCCCCACCCCAAGCAGAGCCAGGCTTCCCACGCCTCACGCCTGAGGCGCCACAGCCCGAGCCCTCGCAGGAGCGGCTCAGCCACCAGAACAGGAAACGGGAACACACATGCCAGGCTGCTGGCAGGAGGGGAGATGGTCCCATCTCAGAAACTGGAGCTCTCTTAGGGTCAGTCACCCCCACCCTGTGGCCAGCTGTTGCCAAGGAGAAGTAAGAACAGCCGCCACAAAACACCCCGTGCAGCAACGGCACAGCCCAACTGGGAGAGCCCAAGGGCCACCAACAGGTGCAGCCAGGCCAGGCGGGCCTCCACAGGACACTGTGCACAGGGAAGGGACGGGCCAGGGCCGCACCGGCGGCAGCTCCATCCCATCCGAGTGGCCTTCTGGACAGCTGGCGCTGCTCAGGGATGGAGAGTGGGAGGCAGTGACCTCCTGTGTGCCCGCCCTTGACCGCGAGGCCCAGCTGCTGGCTCGTGTGGATGCATCTGCAGCACCTTCCTGAGCAGCCGGGGAAGCAGGCAGGGCCTGCAGAAGCAGACGGAAGCCGAAGAAGGTGCCTCTCCTGAGCACAAAGTTACAGATCAGTGACCCTCGGCATGAAAGGAAGTCCCCTGGGAAGTGAAGGGCACGGGCCCGAGTGGGGGACGACTGCTGAGGGGCAGGTGGGGACCTGTACTGCCAGGCGGCCCCAGCAGGGGCAGGGAAGCTCTGGGAGGCAGGTGCCCACTGCGCAGGGCCAGCCGGAAATGCTGTCAGCCAACAGTCACCTGGACAAACATCTGGACACTGGGTCCTCCCGCCCATCACAGCCCCTAGGTCCCTGGCACAAAGATCCCTGCGACAAAGAATTCTCCTGCTACCTCTAGGAAGGAAGGAGAACTGAAACAAGACCAGCGCCCAGCCAACATAGGATGATGACCCCCAGGCTAGCCCCAAAGGCACATCCAAGGCAGGCAGAAACACCCTGGAAACTGGTGGCTGGAAAAGGAGTACTGTTCCCTGTAGAAGCTGCTGAGGACTAAGTAGAAAAAGAGAGAAATAAAAACAACAAAAGAAATGAACAGGAATTCCACTAACAAGGACACAAAATGGCCTAGATTTGTAATCAAAGAAATTAAAATTAAAATCACAAAATGGTTGCCTGGCACCATCGTACACGCCTATAATCCCAGCAACATGGGAGGCCGAGCCAGGAGGATCACAAATTCAAGGCCAGCCTCAGTAACTTAGCAAGACTCTGTCTCAAAATAAAAATAAAGGGCTGGGCATATAACTCAGTTGGTAGAGTGCTTGCCTTGCATGCAAAAGGCCCTGGGTTCAGTTCCCAGCCCCATAAAAATAAATAAATAAAAACAAAAAGGGTTGGGATGTAGCTCAGTGCTAGAGTCCCGGGATTCAATCCCTAGTACCAAAATAAATAAATAAATAACAATACCATTTCACACCCACATTTTCAAAAATTAAAATTCAGACACACTAGGCTCAGCAGTCAATGACTGTGATCCCAGTGACTTCACTGGAGGCTGAGGCAGGAGAATGGCAAATCTGAGGACAGTCTCAGCAACTTGGCAAGACCCTGTCTCAAAATAAAAAATAAAAAGGACTGAGATATTCAGTAGTTAAGCACCCTGGGTTCATTTCCCCCAAAAAAAGTCAAAGGTGTGTTGGCAAGACTATAGAGTCGTGGGGAGTCTGGCCCCAGTGAGGGCAGTTGACACCGCTCTAGAAAGCTCCCGGCAGGACCTCGGAGCACACACCGCTGCAGCCTACCACCCAGAGACCCACACTTGGGGCAGGTCCACAGGAAGAGGCCCATGCAGGACACAGGCTCAAGAACACCCACAGCAGCAGGGCATAATCAGCCACAAACCGGAAACAAGTCAAAGGTAAAGGGAGGGAAGCAAAACCAAGGGGTCATTCTGGTGAATATTATGCAGCAGTGAACACATCCGCAACCACCAGCACAGGGGCAGCTCAGAAAGCCAGAGCCAGGAGTGAGAAGGACAGGGGCAAGGGTCCACTGGCAGAAAGTGCCCAGACCAGATAAGCAATACCAGGCAGCAAGCCGTCCAGCGCCTGTGCAAGCGGTGCAAGCACAACCCACCGGACAGTGCACAAGCCAGGGCCACTTGGTGCACCTGAGGAGTGCACACCATCTGCTGTGCCCACCCAGTCCCCTCAGCTGCACACTGCAGAGGCAGCCAGTACCAGGCTGCCCACCCTAGCCCTCCCCACTCTGCCCAGTTACCCCGCTGCCCATCCTACGCAGCCTCCCCTGCCCTGACTCCACAGCTTCCCCTCTCAAGAGCGGCTTTCTAGCCGAGCGCAGTGGTGCACACCTGTAATCCAGTGGCTCGGGAGGCTGAGGCAGGAGGATCACAAGTTCAAAGCCAGCCTCAGCAATTTAGCGAGGCCCTAAGCAACTCAGTGAGACCCTGTCTCTAAATAAAA
>JAJEJO010002023.1:0-19525 GCA_020662805.1 Glaucomys volans
AAAACCCAAATAATACTTTAATGTTTTGCTCATATTTCACATATATCATTCACTATCTGAGTTATTAGTTCATAATATCATTGATCAGAATTTTGTAGTCCCAATTTACCTGTAGTCTATATTTTTTACAAAAATAAGATAAAAACAGTATATGCTGACCTGTATGATTATATTTGTTATTATTCATTAGCTAAATTATTATTAAATTTATCTAGTAGTTTTGCCTCTCTATGTTAGATGGATCAATTCTCCCCATTAATGTGTTCATTGATCTTTTATAAGTCTCCATGCACAGGAGGGAACAAATCTGATTGATGAGGCCCCCATTTGCCATTGTTAAGTGACCCATAAGCCATGCAGTGCTGGTGACCACTACACAAATGCTTCCCTTTAGGGATTGAGTGTGTGAGGGACTTTTTCTTATTATAGGTTAAACATGAGACTTCAATGTGAAAGAGCATGGGCAGATGGCATTTAGTCTTCATGAACTTAGAAATTTAAGAAAAGCATACTGACTTAGGTCAACTATCAAAGATATCTCATTTGAAATTTAGGAAAACATATATAAGAGTGATTTTTTCTTCCTATTTATTTTTGATGTATAAATTTCCTACAGAGAACTTATTAAGGGAAATTGTTTGAATAGATAATTTTGTTTGCATAAAATCACAATAAAATTCTTACAAAATTAATCACTTTTATAGCTATTTTTTAAAAACATATTAGCTCCATCATTCTTGATCCTTTAAGGGTTAAACACATATTCATACATATGCACACAGATATATCTCTACACCATCAAAAGGATAAAAGTATGTGCTTTTTCTACATACAATCTTATGTTACTTACATTTCCAATAATCTTGGAAAACCTGCCTATGTAGAATCTGAAACTATTTTATTGTTAAAGACACATATAACTAGCAATAAACAGTATCAATATTAGTGTAATATTTATGTGCTTTAATGTTTTTTCTGTGTCTGAAATATAAATGCAATACTTATGTATGAGAATATGCATATGTATATTTCTGCATTTGTATGAAGATGTGTTTATATTTCTAAAGAATGGTAACTCAATTGCTATTTTAAAACACTTAATTTATTAATACTTTAATTTGATTTATAAATACATTACATAAGTACTTCTCCAGAATCTCTTTTCCATATTTCCCTATAACTCCACTAAGACTCCAGGCCTTTGCAAAACTCCTTCCAGTTATTTAGTTAGCTTCTTCATTTCTTTATTTTTGACTCCCATGGATAAATTTATCAGTACTGTATTCTAACACTAGGGCTCCTATAATGACCCATGCTGGTTACCTGTTCTCCTTTGAGAAAAAGTACATGTTTTTTATCCTCATTGATTTACTCTCCAAATTTTCCTCTATAAATACATTTCACATTACTATGGTACGCTTGCTAAAATAAATTAATCAATATTGATACCGATTTCAAGTGAAATCCATGGTTAATTAAGATTTGCTTAGATTTTATATAATATCTATTTTTGTATGGTAGGATCCCTCCAAGGATACCACATTACCCTTAGTTGCCCTTTCTTCTTAGGTTTCTCATGACCGTCATGGTGTTTCAGTCTTTCCTTATTTTTGATAACCTTGAGATTTGGAGCAATAGTGTTCAGAAATATTAAAAAGTCTTCTTCTATTGGAATTTGGTGTTTTTCTTAGGATGAGTTGTATGTTCTATGGTTTGAACAAATGTTTAATGGCTTGTGTTCATCATTACATATCATAAACAATAATTTAACAAACCTAAAAATTCCTTATGATTTGCTTCCACATTCTTTTCTCCCCTTCAGTCCCTGGCAACCATCTTTGAAGCAAGAGCCAATCTATAACAGACTCTGAATCTGCTGGTACCATGACCTTGTACTCTTCAGCCTCCAGGACTGTGAGCAATGCATTGATGCTGTTTATAAATTATCCCATTTAAAGTATGTTGTTAGGGCGCCAAAATGGACTAAGACACTTAGCAAGTGAATATCTATTTCAGTATTTCCTTAATTTAAAAGTTATTCAAATTTATTGAGGAAAACCGAAAATATACAGGTAAGAAAAGAAGGTAAAATAATATAGGCTTCATAAACACACACACACACACACACACACACACACACATTGTTAACATGCAACATGTGACTTTCTAGTCATTTAAAAACCTGCATATATGGACATTTAATTGTAGGCATAATTAGAAACACACATTTTACTATAACAGAATCATTCTCTAGATACTGTGGTTGAACGGTTCCTTCCCTTCACTGGTGATATTTTTCTACATATAAATTTTGTATAGCTAATGATGTTTTTCTATATGAATTTGATTAAACCTTTAAAATATTTTTTCTAATATTTAATTTACTTTATTGGTCATTTCTTGGTATTCCTCATATTTTACATTGAAAACACTCTCTTCAAGGAGGCTAATATTAATTCCTTATTTTTAGAATGTTAGTAAGTAAAGAAAATGATCTGTTAATCATAATTTCATATGATTCAATGGCACATACACAAATTTCCCACTAATATGTAAATAAAAATTCAGAAGGGTATTAACTTGTTGTTTTTCTAAGTTAACTTCTTGAATCAATTTAGTATAGAGCTCATTTTTTTATTCATGAGAAATGACCATATTCACTCATTTAAGTTCTCATTTCTGAACTTACCTTTTGCTCATGATTTCTCACTTCAAAGAAGCTTCATGTGTAAATTTCAAATTGAATAATACTGATTCATGTACTAAATCCTCTAATTAATGGGCAAATCACTCAATAACTTTTAGTACTACCTCTAGAATTTTATTTTTATCTCACAGAAATATCTTATTCCATATAAAGTCACTTTTAAAAAAGGAAATCTCTATCTGACTGATTACTTGCTCATAACTTCTAAAAATTTCACCTGATTTGAACTTCATGTTCTTCAGTTAATATCTCCCAGCTTCAACATGGATATGAAGGGGATCAATAGGCAGAAAGAGGAAAAATGGTTTTGCCAATGAACTTTTGTTGAAATATATCCATATATATATGTTTTTGGTTTTTTTTTGGTACTGGGAATTGAACCCAGGGACACTCCACCACTGAGCCACATCCCCAACCCTATTTTGCATTTTATTTAGAGACAGGGTCTCACTGAGTTGCTTAGGGCCTTGCTAAGTTGCTGAGGCTGGCTTTGAACTCAGGATCCTCCTGCCTCAGCCTCCCAAGTGCTGGGATTACAGGCGTGCACCACAGCACCCATATATATATATGTTTGTATGTGTGCATGTGCTTGTTATTTTGAATCTCCACTGCAATATCTTTAACAGGATGTTGTTCCAGAAATTTATTACGAAGTAGTTTGAAAGTGAAGCAGTGTAACCTCGTATCAGATAGAAAAACAACAACAAAAATGAGTATTTTCTTTTATACTGGTAGCATAAATGAAAATATGTACACATCACAATGTAGCAGATAATTTTCTTTTCAACTCCCAAAATACATATTTACAAACAAAATAATAAAGCAAACTTGGGCAAACTCCTTTGCCAATATTTTTAAAAACATTTTTTAAAATTACCAAGGACTTGTTCACATATTTAAAAATATTGCTGAAAAGATAGCAGGGAGTGTATACAAAGATACAGAGCAATAAACATGAGAAGACTAAAAATAGTGAGAGTAAGGAGGTGCTTCATTAGTCTACAGCTTATGGTTGTCTTATAATCAGAGAACTTTAGAGAGATAAGGATGGTGTGTGTAAGAGGAGCAATAGGAATAAAAACTTAAATTATGCACTTCATTTTGAAGTGTAATAGAGCCAGGTGATGACTACTTATTACTTAAAAGAGTGTTTTTCATGCCATGAGGACAGACTGTAAACAGAAATATTTAGGTATCTAAAAATAATGTAACTGGAAACTAGAAACCAAAAGGGATGAAATGAGGTCATGCTGTGAATTGTATAGAAAAACCAACTTTTAATGAATATAGAAACTAAATTTTCACTAGGATTAAGGTGAAAGACTTATAAATTCCAAGAATACAATTCTTTTTAAAGTTTAATAGGCGTCTCTTCTATCATAGTCGCATGCACTGTGGCTATGATACTACACAGAGGTGGTTTGTGACCACATCACATTCCTATCAGGACATTTATTTGCATGGTTTTGGCTCAGGTTTGTCTGATAATGAAAAATTAGGAACACGTGGAGATTATCAAGGTTGGAGCCTAGCCTTTTATGAAATTAGTGAAGCTATGATCTGTAAGACCATTTTGAATTTCATTTGGCTACCCTGCTTAGATTAGGTGACTCAATTTTTCTTTTTAGTTCTGCTTTTCCATTCATCTACCTTTTCTCGAACTATAGCTGCAAGGCATACATGCAAAAACTACCAAATAGGCGTTAATGCACCACTTCAAAGAGTAAATCTGGCAATGGAATGCAAAGATCCCTTCAATTAAATATTTAACAGTGAGGCTTGCAGTGAAGTGCTAAGCAAATAGGTTGAATGTCTGAGGGAAATTAATATTGCTGGAAGGTCCATGCTGCCTGAAAGATATACAGGAAGTCAATTTTAGGGAATTCTCCTGAAACAAATAGTCATTATGTTATTGGTGTAAATCTTTGTAATTATAGCTGCCTGGGATTCTTATTATCATTTGGTCACATTAAATGTTCATTGTGATGTTATAAAAACTTGAAATGACTAAATCAGTCTCAGTGACTTGAAAGGAATTCTGTAAACACAGAACTGCAGTTTAGCCAGTAGAAAAAGTCTTTTAATACTTAATTTTGCACAAAGCACATACCTAGCCTGGAATAAAGAAAAGGTTCTTGAATTATTTAAGCTAATTTTTCTAACAGAAAGAAAAGCACATGCCCCACAAAAATAACTCTACTGCAGGACCTCCATCTGTCTGAATGGTAAACAGTCACCACCTGGCTTCTGTGCAAGATCATTGCTCCCACAGCAAATGTCACAATTTCCATTTCAAAACCATTTTCAGCTGTCTAATTCTGTAGCCTCAAAATAATAAATCACATGCTATCATGGTCAAAATAAATCCCCTAGCTTTGTGATAATGATTGGAGAAAAATCCGCCAAGAAACAATCATGGTGGATTGGTTGCTCTCTGCTGCATTGTTTCGATGTGACACAAAAGAGATGGAAGGGTGTTCTAAAATAGAGAATTAGCAACATTCGCTTTATATTCATATCCAAGACAGGTTGATAGCAATGCTATTGCTGCAACAACAACTCAACTTCTATAGTTGCTCCTGCACTATTACTTTCACTACACGGTTGCCAGTTCAGGGCATTTAATAATAGGATTTCCATATTACTACTGTGTACTAAGAAATATCATTCAATAATCTTTTTCCTCAAATATAAAGAAGATACAAAAATACTTCCCTTTTGTCACTTCATAAATTAGTTTTGGACATCCAGTGAAATTTTATTAGTGGTTAGATTTGGAACTAATGTAGACTTATATACTAAAATTTATGAAATTGTGTGTGTAGGCAGGTCCACAAAACTGTTTAAAAATATCCGAAACCCTATCATCTGTAACCTGAATAGTATCACAATCCAGTTATTGTGAGTTGAGTCTGGAATGTCTCCCAAGGCTCATGTTTGAAGGCTGGTACTCAATGCAGCAATGTTCAGAGGTGGGGCTTTGGGGAAGTGATGGGATCATGAGGGTTCTGACCTCATCAGTAGATTAATCCACTGAGAGAGTCATAGCTAATGGCATTATTGGAAGGTGCTGGAAACTCTAGGAAGTGGAGTATAGTTGAAGGAAGTAGGTCACTGCAGAGGGTGGTATAACTGGTAAACTTCCTGTTTGCCAGTTACCATGAGATAAGCAGCTTTGCTCCACCACACCCTCTCTGACATGATTTGCCTGACCACACATCCATAGCAATGAAGCCAGTTGTCCACAGACTTGAACCATGAGCCAAAATAAATCTGTCTTCCTCTAGAGTGTTTTTTCTCCCCCCGCCTCAGGTATTTTGTCACAGTGACATAAAACTAACACACTGGCCTTTGTTTACAACATTTTCTCTTCCTGCATTATATACTGTGCTCATCATGAGGAAGGAAAGGTACCTGATTTATTTTGAAGCTCAGGTCTATAATTTCTTTAAAACATCTCCAAATTTGCCTGACTTAAAGCAGCTCATCATACAGACAATAGAAAAACAAAACAAAACAAAACAAAAACCTTAGTTATTATTAAATGAATGTCTTTTTTCTCTTTTCATAAGTATTTTTCCTGTGTTTAGCTCTCAGTCAAACATTCAAATACATTCTTCCTGAATTCCACAGTCAGTGGTCAAGCATTTAAATAACATATATGCATATTTAAAGAGAAATGACTTCATTATTTTAGAAGACTTTTAGAATTACAGAAACATGGGAAGCAAGCATTGAGTATGCACATGTATCCTGTCCAGAGTTTCTTGTTTAATTGCATCTTACATGAATGTGGTGTATTTGTTAAAATTTATGAACCAATATTGATACTCATTTTAAGTGAAGTCCATAGTCCATTAAGATTTACCTAGATTTTACATAATATCTTTTTTTTTCCTATGCCAGGACCCTCCAAGGATACCACATTAAACTTAGTTATCTTGTTTTCTTAGGCTTCTCGGCTATTGACAGTCTCTCAGTCTTTCCGTGTGTTTGATGATATCAAGAGCTGGAGGCATAATGTTCAGGTATATTACAGGAAGTCCTTCTGTTGGAATACAGTGTTTTTCATTGGATTAGGCTGAGATTATTGATTTGGGGAAGACAATCAGAGACATAAAAATACTGTTTTTTCACATCACAGCAAAGGAACATGCTGCTGATATGAATCATAATTTTTCTATTGACGCTGATCACCAAATTGAAGTTGTGATTGTCAAGCTTCTCCACTGTTATTTATTTGTATGTTATTTTTTCTCCCTTTCTTTCCCACACGGTGCTCTCACTAGAAGTCCCAGTGTCCAGACCACACTTAGGAAGGGGGATAGGCATACTCCATCTTCATCATGGCAGGGTGTCTATAAAGGTTAATTGCAATTCCATTGCATGGAGATTTTATCTCTTCTTCCCCCTTTATTCAGTTTTATTCAATCATTTATTTCTACCAGGAAAAATGATGGTTTATTCTATATTTGGTTTCAAATCCAGTGTCACTTTGTTTCTTGAATTGCTGTACCTCTGGCAATCTGGATGGCTTTTAGTTCTCTCATGCTCTCTCTCTTGTTTTGGTGGATTGTGTATGTGTGTATGTGTGCGTGTGTGTGTGTGTGCTTTTCTTCTGTATTTTGTTTCTAACACTTTCTTACTTTCAGCCACTACAGGATGCATCAGGCTCATCTTGTAAATTGCCTGCCTTTCTCTTGGCATTAGCCATTTTCCCAAGGTGCACTATTCCCTTTACTGGATAATGGCACGCAAAACCACGATCTGAAGACTTGGTATTCTGTGTGCTCTTGGATGGTCATTTATTTCAGGCAACCTCAGCTGAAAGAAAAATGAAACACGTGTGTGTAAAATAACCCAGGAACACACATACATCTATAAAGGTTTCTGTGTAATTATGTATCTGCATAGTAAGCTAAATATGAGTTTTTTACTAATATCTTCAACTCTACTCCACTATCATGGATTCTAACCTCTTCCCATTACTTTACTGTAAAAATTCCACTCTAGCTGTGAAAACCTAGCTCCCACTGTCTGCTATCACTATATTAATTTTTGTTTCCTAAAAGTGTACATAGTATACATAGTATGCACATATATAGTATAGACTTGTTCAGCACACCAGAACGGGGATTATAAAGTGTATATTTGCAGCCATTTTGGTTTTTGTTTGACCTATTCCACTAATTTCCACTGTTACTTATATTAGTACAATTTCCCCCTTCTTTTAGAGATTATTTCATATATTTGTAACATGTTGAATCATCTTGTCTTGGTCTGCATCCCTTCTTGGGAATCTCCATATTTCAAATGATGTTTTAAAAATTGCATACATTAAAATTTGTTGTGCTACACATTTCTGTGGAGTTTGGCAAATGCATAATTCCATATGTACCTTTATAGTACATTATAGAATGTTTTCAGCAATCTAAATGATGCCGTATGTTTCACCTATTCAGTCCTTAACTACACAAGCTTCCTCCAGTGCCTGGCAACCAGTGATCCTTTCACTGCCTCTGTAGTTTTTCCATTTCTGGAATGTTGCATAATCAGAACACATTATGTCATCTTTCCAGACGGATATCTTTTATTAGCAATATGCATGTAAGATTCCATCCTAGTTCGAGAGTTTCTTTCATGACATAATAGTTAATTTATTTTTGTTGCTGAAAATGTGTCTTTGTACAAGTGTACAATCCTAGGGTTTTCCTTTCACCTATGTAACAACACCTTTATAGGTTCCAGCTTTTAACAATTATAAACTAATAGACATTTACATGCAAATGTTTGTGTTTTCACAAGTATTCAAATCTAATAGGTTAATACCTAAGAGCTTCATAGATCAGTCTTAAGATAAAGCCAAGTTTTGTTTCCTAAAAATCTTCCACAGCATTTTTAAAAGTAACTGCATCATTCTGCATTTCAACTAAAAACAAGTGAGTGCCCAGTTTTTATTTGTTTCGTAAGTGTTCTGCTGTTCCATATTCTCATCACCACTTGATATTTTGACTTTTTATTTGTGGTTTTATCCTTTTTTTAAAAAAGGTATATAATGATATCACAATTTTCTAATTTGCTATTTACTATTTATAAGTAATGTTGAATGTTTTTTCATATGTTCATTTTTTCACGAGTGATACCTATGTATTTTATTTGGTGAGGAGTCTTAATGTTTGGCCTACTTTCAATTATTTTTGTTGTTTTTATAAACATTAAGTTGGCTTTTTCACTGCTATAACTGAAAGACTTGACAAGAGCAAGTAGAGGAGAAAAGTTTATTTGGAAGCTCATGGTTGCAGAGGTCTCAGTCCATAGATGGCGGACTCTAATCCTTAGGTTTTGAGGTGAAGTTGAACATCATGGTGGAAGGGTGTGGTGGAGGAAAGTGGCCCAGGACATGAGAATCAGGAAGCAGAGAGAGATCTTCTCAACAAGGACAAAATATATACCCCAAAGGCATGTCCCCAGGGACCTACTTCCTACCTGTCTATAATTACAATCCAATTAATTCCTATCGGGGGATTAATGCACCGATTAGGTCAATACTGTCATAACCCAATCATTTTATTTCTCAACTTTCTTGCACTATCTCATATATGAGCTTCTCAGGACACCTAATACAAACTATGACAAACTGTAAGAGGACTTTGTAAGTTTTGAATATAAATAATTTACCAAATATGTGTTCTGAACATAGTCTATTCAATCTGTGGCTTGTGTTTTATGTGGCTTGTATTTTATTTCTTTCTATGGTGTCTTTCATAAAACAGAAATTTTTAATTTCAATATCATGCAGTTCATCAGCTGTAAATTTCATGAATTGTGTTTTTGGGTTTATATCTAAAAACACAACACTGAATACTAGGTCCCATAGATTTCCTCTCATGCTATATTTTAGAAGATATCTAGATAGGTTTGGTTTTCCTTCCACCTAAGGAATAATTGTTACAGTACATACCTGGATCAGTTCTACTAAACAGGGGATCCTTCTAATACTCTATTTTCTCTGACCTCACCACCCTTTAGCTGCTGTTTTCAGAGCTGTCCGGTTGCATGACACATTCCACCACTCCCATCTACACACTTACTGATTCACATAGATAGGCTCCTGGATTGGGTGGCACCTGGGCTGCTTTGTAATCAGGTATTTTTCCCATTGTCGTTAAATCTTGTTGGACTAACTTTACACAAAATTCACAAAACCAGACATCTATTGATACAAACTCCAGCCTTAAATTCTTCCCTCTCAATTATCCATGTGACCTTGGAAGAAGTTAGAGGACCTCTTTCTACTTGGTGACTTGGAGGTCTTTCTTCTCTGATAGGCAGCATCAATGGTAGACCCAAGGGGAAGTATAAATAAAGGCCTTTCTCTTTGGCTTCTCCTAAAAACTAAATGTCAAAAAAGACTTTATCTCTTGGTGAGGATGTTTGATGGGCCAGTCTTCTTCACACCCTAGAACCACTTCAGACAGGTTTGTCTATTTAGCACCTGTCCTCTTTAGTCAAGAAACTGGCTACCTGGCTCCACCTGAGTGTCCTATTCTCCTGCCCCTGCTGCTGACCAGCATGTAGCTTTGCCATCCCTCACAGCTATGTGTCCACCTCTACAGAAATTACTGTGAGTCCCAAGAAATGTGCTGGCTACTCTGTGGCTGCCTGTAGATGGAGGCTGACTCAGTAGGCTGAGTAGCATCTTGAAGTCTTAGAAACCATTTCCTAGGGGTGTCATGCCTCCCTCTGCATGTCCTTTACGCAGTGAGAGAGGAGCCTTTTCTGTCATTGGTTTTAATTCTTTGTACAATACATACACATCCAAACCAAAGTCTTCTCTTTAGGAATCTGCCTCTGAACCATCATGCAATCATAGATGCTGGTTAGGTGGGCATACTAGAAACTTCATATGTAATATCATCTCAGACTTCCCAGCACAGCAACATTTTCTTACAAATTCCAAGATACCTCATCTCACCCTACCAGCTCCATTTCTTCAAGTTAGAGAGGGCAGTATCAATTAGTATATCTTAGATGCTTAATGGAATGGTTTGCTGGGGGAGTAGAACTAGAAGCTATTGTGTTTTGCATTTCTTCATTCTTCAACCAAGGGGGGATTTCAATTTTCAGGTAAAAATGCCAGGTATAATATGAATTGTTCTTTTAAAAGAAAACTCTAAGAAGTCATTTGAAGTAAAATAGTATGCTTATGATTTTCTCAAGGGAAATTAAAGGGGGAGGTGTTGGGGGTATGAAAATTGGTGGTAATGAGATAGACATCATTACCCTATGTGTGATAAGAACGATAGGATTGTACATCATACACAACATAGAAATGAAAATTTGTACCCCATATGTATACAATGAATCAAAATGAAATCTGTAAAAATAAAAACACAGGGCAGAGAAGAAATGAGTAAACACTTAGAAGGTAAAATCATCAAAACTAGCAGTACTGCTATGATGTCAGGTTGCATTCTTCCATGAGTGGACTGGCTCTACCAGAAAGCATCAACAATTTGGTAGCGTTACATCTTTTGGGGAAGTAAAATCTATAATGACAAATGGAGTAATAAATAAGCAAAGGGGAAGAAGTACACAGTATTTATAAAAATAGAAATTGAAAGGAAGAAAATAAAAAATATTGATTAAGATGACTTTGAAAACAAAGTCTATCATTCCAGTGACTTTCTTGAATATTTCATAATGCAATTATTCTTATGTATTAGAAGTTAATATTTTAAAAGTTTTGTTGGTCATGTATAATTAATAGGATTTAACACAAAAAAGGAAAAATTACCAGATTTTTATAAAAATGCAAACAATCTTTTATGTTAGCTATATATAAAATCATTTTTCAGTTCATACTCTATGTGTTACTAGACTTCATTATCAAAAAATGACATGCCTACTGCTCACAGCAGCTGCAATCCATTAACCTAATGGATTGGAATTATAGGTTGCCTTAGGAATTGTCTATTGTGTGGCAAAATCAAATGTAAACCCTACAGTGAAAAGTCTTGACATTATTAAATGTAGGAAATACAGTGTGTTCAAGAAGATGTTAATGAAAAGGATTTAGGACATTTGACTAACCCACCAGAAAGTAATATGATGTTTAGGACAAAATGCCAGCTATTTGTGTTTTCTCATTATTATTTAGTAGAGAAATCACACTGTTAGTTGCTACTCAACAGCACGACATGAAAAATGGGGACCTAGTTGGCTAATTGTCCTCTTATAAATATATATATATATATATATATATCCTCTCTCTATATATATATATATATCCTCTTATATGTCCATATATATATATGCATATATTATATATATATATATATATATGGTGTGTGCACATACATTCTATTATTTCTCAAAAAGACTACCTCCTGAAATTATTTTCAGCTATTTAAAAACAACTATAAGACCATCAACAAACTACTATCTAATTTTTTTTCAAGCCCTGCACAGGTATACTGTGCATAGACATGACTAAATGCCACAAATCTCACATTCACACACAATGAACACAGAAATACTCTTCTCTCTTGTTTACACATTTTTGTTCCTTCTCTTAGTTGTCTTCCTTTCACTTTCATCACACAACTTCATCACCATCCTGGTTGTCTGGAGTCTTCTGGTCTGGATAATGTCAATGCAGTTGCTCCAGAAGTTTGGGTTTTGATATTCTGAAACTCAGCTTTGATACAAAGAAGAAAGCAAGGAAGGGTGGAGGTTGGGCTTTCCTTCTAAGGGTCACCTAATATTGACATATTGAACGTCTATCCAGCGAGCCAAACTGCCTACGGGCAGGTGGAATCAGGGCAGCAAGAGCATCTGCAGAGGAGAACTTGGCTGCAGGCTGACTCCCATGAGAAAAGGAGAAGTGATCACTGCACTGCTCCAGGTTGAGTGGGGGCACTTCAACTCAATGACTCAAACATATGGGGATCACACAGTTCTAGAAGCTCATTCATAGATAACTTGCAGGTTTATTATTTGACCTGTAACTTTGATTATAATCGCTTAAATCATAATTTTGATTTGTGTATTTAGTCATTCTTGCATGGATAGCTTTCGCCCTCACCCCCAAATCTAAATCACAGTAGACATAATGTATCTGTACAACATTCATAAATGAAGTCTTACCCCAATCATCATGTGATGATATTTGGAGGTACTGTCTTTGGAAATAATTAGGTTTGGATAAAATCATGAAGATGGAGCCCTCTTAAGTGTCCTTATAAGTGCAATTGACAAAGAGTTTCCAGCCCTTTCTGCTCTGTGAAGATAGATTTGGAAGACAGATGGCTACGAGCCAGGAATTGGGTCTTCATCAAGAAGCTTGATCTTGGACTTCACCTCCAAAATAGTGAGAAATAACATCTGCTGTTTAAGCCACCCAGTCTATGGTATTTTTGCATCAGCTGCCTGAGCTGACTAAAATAATACTTTATATTTAAAAAATGACACAAATATTGAAAACTGCTTAGCTTCTTAAAGGTTAATTTTTAGACTTAATATTAGCAAGATCAAGCTTCAGACATAGCAAATGATCACATTCTGAAATATAAATCCTGATAAGGGGCAGGGAAATAAGAAAGGATTTCTAATAAATTAGACATAAAGGTCACCAGAAAATTATGGCCAACACTGAACCCAGAGTTAACATTTAAAATGGTAATGATCAAAGGGTAAAAATAAAAATGACTTCTGCATGTGTACATTTTCCTATCCAAGTGTCTAAGAAAGGGAAACAGGAAGTTGAATGGTACTGTACTAGGGTTAAATGTTCTTAGAGAAAACTGGCCATTTAGTGACCTACCAGTTTATAAGGACTCTTTTCTTTCTTTTTCTCTGTGTTTCTGTCTCCATCTCTATCTTTGTCTCTCTCTCTCTCTTTCTCTCTCTGTCTCCCTTTCTCCCTCTCTCTCTCTGATCATGGACATATAATTTAGTTAGGAATACAAATACAAATATCTACAAATTTATTAATTCAACACACATTTGTTATCTAAAGTCATTACTGGGTCACATTTATATGAACATACATAGTTAAATAATGAGCAGAACTAAAACACTACTAAATGACATGAGACTCTGAGAGAATAGGGGAGACCGAAGATTCTATGAACTGAGATTAATATTACTGTATTTAAATGATATATCTGAGAAAGTCATTTGAAGAATTTAATAGACCAAAAAGAACAGAAACAAAAATTAAGAGTCTCAGTACAAGCCATGGGAACACAGCCTAATAAAAATGGTGGAAAAGGAGGTTCAAGGTAGGCTCATAGGGCTGTTTTTGCGACTCAGGGAAATGGCCTAGAGGAAGGGCCTGCAGCAGATGGGGAGGATCTCAGGAGGTCAGTGTGTTTTAAATGGAATTTACAGGAAAGAACTAGATTTGGATGCAGGTAGAAAAAAATGAAAGCTGATTCCAGTACTGTATTAGTGTGGGCAGGGTGGAGAAATTATATTAACATGGAAGGGCAGGGAAGACAGTAACAATAGCATCAATGTGGTTGAGGAGGAACATTAATGATGTATTACCTCACTGAATTTACTCAGGAGAAAGGCATTTTCTATGGACTAATCTCCAAGAAAAAATGCAAATATGAATCATTGCATACAATTTCAGATACTCACTAGATAACTATAGTTCTGTGCAATCAATTTTAGAAAATATCATTTAGGAGAATACTTACTCAGGTATTTTGAGTGTAAAAAAATTCTGGGTGAAGTACCTAGGAGTGCTGGAAGGCTTGAAAAGAACATAGTTCTTCTTTAGTCACTTCTTATGTTTTGAAGAAATTGGAAAACAGGGACACAGATCTCATTTTGACTGGAATGTCCTCAGGATGTAAAAGAATACTGAAAATTTTGGAACTTGCTCCAGGTCAGTAGCTCTTTGCTGAGCATTTTTTCTTTCCAGATGGGGATTTCTCATTGAACTCCTTGATGACCAGCTGGACAGTTTGTGAGCTAACTTGTGCATGAATCATCCAGCTAAGGTGGAGATACCCATGCCAAAGCCACATGGAGAAACCAAGCTGTCCCCACTTAGACATCCCTAAATTATATGCGCACATACAAAATAAATGACTATTGATTTTGTAATTTACTATGCTATGCTGTGTTATAACACATGAAAAGGGATAATTGGGAAATATTTAGATCCAGAAATGGGGAGTTAGACTGAAAGCAATGTTAAACTGGTGGTTGTTGCCTTGGAAACAGAAAATAGGCAATTAATAGAAGAATAAAAAGTGAGAAACTATTATTTAAGTCTGGAAAAAAATATGATGGATAAATGTTGTGGCAAAAACCTTAACAAAACTATTGTCTCCTATGTAATTCTTGGAGAAAGGAAGGGCAGTAAAACATCATGCCCCTGCAATGCCCCTCTCTATTCCCAAGTCAAGGGACAACTTTGAGTGAGTCTTGGCTGGAAGACTCACACAGGTAAAGATGATCTTAAAGGACACTGGCTTTCTCTGCAGTGTGCTGAGAATTAGGGAAAGTTGATGTTTTCTGTAGAAAGCTGCCTTCTTGCACACAAGCCAGGACAGCTCCTCCTTGGAACACTGGTTGCAGAAGGAGCAAAGGAAGCTAATGTGTCACTGTTTCTGTAGCCTAATTCATAAAAACCCTATCCCTGCAGTAACTAGTATGGAATTGAGGGCCTTGTGGAGAGGATAATTGCTACTTATCCAGCTGCCCAACACCAGACAAAGTCCTCCATGGATAGAGGTCCTATTTTCTGGAAAAGAAATGTGAAGTATAGTGGTGCTATTTGTCCAAGCTATTGCCACTGAACTTTCTGGAGTAGCATCCTGAGAGGCAGTATTTGGTGAACCACTGTGAGTGAGAGTAGTGCTGTCTGTCCAGGACGTCACCACTCAGGATTCCCTGTAAGAATTTTTCTCAATGAACATTTTGTCTTGACAAGCTATCTCTGTGTATTTTCTTTGGTCTCTCAGTAACCGATCCATTGACCTAACTTAACTTGACCATAAACATTAAGCCTAAATTTATATATATATAAATATATATATATTTATATATAAATATAAATATATATATAAAATTCCATCCAACAAATTATTGAATCTGTGTATAAGATGCTATACAAAGTTAATTAACTTGTTAACATAGCAAACTTTTAAAAGAAGACATGAGCTAAGGAAGGAATTGAAATATTTTTAATATGCAAGGGCTGTTGTGTTCAAATGAAAGATTAATTTCATTCCCAGTTCCTGACAGGAAAAAATAAAATAAAATAAGAAATATTATTGCAAAGATCCAAACCACTATCATAGAACAGGGGTTCAGGAAAGAAAATAACAAAAGATGTCATAAGATATTTTATTAACATTTCAGAAAAAGAGATGATGATGATGATGTACCATCTAAGATTGGTTTCTAAAAATCTTTTAATAATTAAACTCACTGAGTTTGTTAAACAAACAATGAACATGAAATCAGTGGTAAACCAAGTAGAAAACTGTTATGATTTGGATTTTTAATGTCCCCAGAAAAGCTCATGTGTCAGGAAATGCAGGAGTCTCAGTGGTGAAATAATTGGATTATGAGAGCTATGGTATCACCAGAGAATTAATCCATTTGATGGATTAATAATTTGAATGGACTATTGGGTGGTAATTGTAGGCGTTTGAGGTGTGGCTGAAGGAAGCTAGTTAGTAGGGGCATGAACTTGGGGACTATGTTGTGTCCGTGGCTGCCTGGAAAACCAGTGACTTTCTGTTCATGAATTTAATTATAAATGGGCACAGAGGGTACCTGGAAGTCTTAACTACTTACTATTTGGAATAAAAGTTTTGAAATAGTACAAAATGAAAGGTAGACCTTGGAGACTACCAAACTTTTGGAGGAAGAAAGGGAGCCACCTGACAGCACATATATAGTTTTTTTTTTAAATATAAATGTAAGAATGACACATAGAGAGGGAACTAGTCCAAAGAATCATTTCTAAATGACATACCTGGACTCTCATCAAGGAACAGTCAACATAAACCTAGCTCAATGTCAAGATCGCTATGAACCTGTGAGTTCTATGCCCTACTCCACCACACCTGGGAGTTGCTATTGTGGCTACCTTTTGCCTGTATCACTGCACATTGGGATGTGACCTGATAGACTGCATTTCTCTGATGTTTTTGGCTCTTCAGATTGTAAAGCATGCAGTTTTGGGAAGAGGTCCAGTATCTGAAAAGTTAAAAAGGAAGGTCCTCATTGTTACTTGAATTTGGTTAGATAACGATGCCTGGGATATCAAATCACTCCATAAGAGGAAGAGGACTTTTAATCCATTGGGAAAGGGAGAATTTATTTTTTATATGGGAATATTGCAAATCATTTGTGCTTGGAAAACACAATGTATTTTAAGCTTTAAATTATATAGTGGCTTGTTATGTAGCATTAGAAAATTGGAAAAAGGAGTTGGTTGAGAATGAACAAGAGTAATTTGGGAGGTTTGGGGATCGACCAAGAAGTCTAAAACCATCATCTAGAAAAACGGAATGTAAAATACAGTGTGATTGCCAGACAATCCTAAAAATATGATTATAAATAATAATTATGTATTACATGTTTAATGTATAATAGTTTAAAAATCCATCCCATTGTTCTTTTTTTTTTATTTTAGTTCTTTCCCTACCACCCTAACTTCATTTACAGAAATAAAATTCCAGAACTGAATTTGATCACAGGAGCTATTAGTGCATTGTTTTGCCATCTCCATTACACTCTGGCTTTCCTTTCTTAGGTTCATCAGTGGATCAAGTGGAGAGGTTAAGAGGGACAGAGATACTGAATTATACAAAAGCTGAGGCAGGAGGAATGAATGAAGACTGCAAGTAAGATCTAGACAGGGCAATCAAAACCATGACAGTGGAAGCCCCAGTAAGCCAACCCAGAACAATAGAAACCACAGTAAGTCAGAATGATGAGGGAGAGAGGAAATAGTAATCATCAGTAGATGAAGAAAATATAAAAGAGAAAGGAAAGGGAAGGGGATTGATTCACAGAAATAGCTCATTTATGGAATTCTTTATTCATTCACCTCAGGAATACACTAAATGCTTAAAATGAACAGGCACTGTTGTATGTATTTGAAGTGTACAACCTGAAAAATACAATGCTAACAAACTAGGTTGAAAATTAAAAATGCCTACACATATATAATAGAAATATGTGATAGAATTTTAGAAATTTAAATGCACAAATATATATATATATAAACATATATATGTAAATATGGCAAAGAAAATAGAAAATATATATGTCATAACAGAAAGTAAAAGCACAGATTCTGAGAATAGAATGGTATATTTGGCTGTTCTCCAAAATATGGGCAGAAGGTCTCATTGAAGAGAGGATGGATGTTTAAGCAGAGACCTAAATGAAAGGTGGGAGGGAGGCTGGGAGAATACTGCAGGTGGAAGGAGGGTAAGTGCGTAGGACCTAAGGAGGCTTATCTGGTCTGAAGCAGCATGAGTTAGAGACACAGGAGTTGCATAGACTTAAAATGGGGTGGAGACAGAAGCCAGGTAAGGCATGACATTTTATTTTTCAGAGAGATAGAAAACCATCAACTGCCATGGACCAAAAGAGTAGCCAGTTGTGATATATGGATTTTAGTGGGATTTTTTTTACTTTTTAATTTTTTTCTGATTTCTCTGTAGAAGTAGCAGTGCACGAATGAAGGCAGGGGAGCATGTGGGAGGTTACCACAACCGTCCAAAATAAACATGGTAGAGTCTTTGACTAAAGTAGAAGTTGATTGGTAGGGATAGGAAGTGATTAGATATGGGACAAGGACTATGTACCTCTGATAGATTGGCTAAAATAGAAAGAAACACTTGTATTTTGTTGTTGTTGTTGTTGTTTTGTTTGTGGATCCCCAAGCACTGAATAAATGGTAGTTTTACTTACCGAGGTGATGACCAGTACTATTAGAGCAGTTTGAGAGCTGTGTTTTTTTTTTCTTTAGAAAATGTTAAATTTGACATACACCTTTGTCATCCCAGTGGGGATTTCTTGAGGTATGTTGATCTCTAGGTAACTGGAAGGAGTGCAAACTGTGGGGTTATGAGATGCTATAGGAAGGACAAATGGGAGATAAGGTGTTTCAGGAGAAGTTCATTCATTTGTTGGGTCTCAAGCACTGTCATCAAATTTCTAAAAGCAATATAATACAGTGATTGGGGAAAATATTTTTGATTAGTCTGTCAATCCTGATATGGCTCTCTAATGGGTAAATGAACAAGATAGAGCATCATGGTCTGTCTCTGGTACCCAAATCTGAATAAAGCAGATGAAAATATTTCTATCATGAAGAATCAGATTCATAGTTGCAAAAGGTGTTTTTAACTAACTTAAAAATTCTAAGGAATCAGACATGGTGGGGTATGACTATAATCCTCAAGACTCAGGAGACTGAGGCAGGATGATGGCAGGTTGGAGGCTCAGCAAATTATTAAGGCTCTAAGCAATTTAGCAAGACCCTATCTCAAGATAAAAAGCACTGGGAAAGTAGCTTAGTGGTAAAGCACCTCTGTATTCAATCCCCAGTACCAAAAGCAACACCAACAAAGATTCAGAAAAATACAATAAAAATACTAGTTCATATACCAAAAAGAAAGCATTATTATTATTATTGTTTATTGGTAATAAAAAGAATGAAATAAAATATAAACCAGTTTTGAAATATAATAATAAAATTCCTATGAACTCACTCTCAAGGTGAAAGATAGAGCATGATCAATACTATTGAGCCTACAGGTGTGCCCCACC